>JAAOIU010181200.1:0-15951 GCA_018107765.1 Hypogeococcus pungens | reverse complement strand
TATTTGCCGGTCAAACTAATGAATAATTAGAACCGACCAAAGTAGCACTACGTAATACCACGAACAAATGCAGTTTAGACGATAATATGATAGTGAATTTTTCAAAATAGATACAGCTTTTGACAACAGTGTCATTCCGTACATTTATCGAGGTACCTCCTTATTCATGTACTGATTCGATTAAATGCTTAGTCTATCTTTAAAAAAAAAAAAATTATTTGATATCCTACCATGAGCTGTATTTCCTCCTACGATCATATACTTGGTGTTGTATTTGACTTGTTGGAAGGCTTCGTAAACTTCTTGAATTGTTTTCACTTTGATCCACTTGGCACCCTGCAGTTGTATCGAGATGGCTACGTCGGGAATTTGGGAGCCATCGAGGCCATCAGAGGCACAGCGATCAGATGCATTTGTTTTGCACAAATTTTCGCAAGGTTTTTGCGTCTTCGAGCAGATTTTCAACTGACTCATGACATCCTGCGAGAAAAGCCAAAGTTACAAACTCGATTGGCAATTGTACAGAAAATCTTAGGGGCTGGAAAAAAATACCTACTTCGATATCGGTGCACGTTTTCTTCAATTCGGGAGTGGCATCACTGGCTAGAGACTTGAAAGCGTCCAAAATGGGCCTGTATCCGGTACATCGACACATATTACCTCCGAATGAATTCTCGATCTCACTCATTGTGATTTTATTGTTCTCCTCGAGTAAACTGGCAGATAAAAAATGATGCTAGGTTTACCATCGAGAGACCACAATATGTAACTTGAGACCGACTAAGAATGAAGCTTCTGTATACCTGAACATATTCATGACCATGCCAGGAGTGCAGTAGCCGCACTGAGTACCGCTAAAGCCAGCCAAAGTAGATTGAATCTTGTGGTATCCGGATCTTCTGTTACCTATACCTTCTACAGTTATGATACTCCAGCCGTAACAACTGAAAAGTGGTACGAGGCACTAGAAATTTTTAGAAACGATTAGTAGGTCTTGGATTAAGTAATTAAAAGTTACAGTGGTCAGAGATTATGATGAATGCGGGGTACTGACCGAATTAGCCGCTATTATCTCCGGTTTACCAGTTACTACGTTAGGTCTCTTTATGGCTACAATGCATGCACCGCAGCCTCCCTCTAAACACATGAATTTGGTGCCTTTGAGGTTGGCGTAATTCCTCAGATAATCATTTAGCGTGGTTTCAGGAGGTACATCGGCACTCACTGTACAGAAGAGGAGAAAAGTTGTAAAAAATCAAGTTGTAAGATTCAGGAAATTTTTTTATCTAACCTGTATGAACAGTGTTGTGAATTTTGAACTGGAATGGTACCTGTTGAATGACCCTAAACGAAAAACAACCGATTTTAGAAAATGAATTAAGTAGAAGTAAAAATGAAATCACTGTTGAAAAAACTCACATTTTCTTATCAAAAAATATACACTTCGAAAAACTGAACTGTTCTTAATACGCAGTTCAACGTTTAGATATTAAGATAAGTACACGTTTACACTATCGCACATGTACGATTACACAATCGTGTTATTTCCCGATCCCAACTACAAGACTCGCCGACGCAGACACTTGTTGCTGGCTTACATTTTTAGAGTGCGGCTATATTACTATCCCCCCACTTTTTTCGAATAAATAATCAAGTTCAGCCGAAGATAAATACACAGTACATCTGCGTAGGTACATTGTACTTATGTAAAGTGAAACGAACCGAAAACGCTCGATGAATTAATTATTCAATTTGGCGTCGTATATAATCGGATGTACAAGCACCAATTTTGCTTCAGTCGAAATGAAATTACCAAAATTAAAATAATCAGTCGAAGGGGATGCGAGTGTATGGTTGGTTTGGTGGAAAATAAGAGAATCTAAGCCTCTACGAGAGCTATCAGGGTAATCATTTCGTATCAAATTCGTTGGTAGGTAGGAATGTACAGCAGAACTAATAATTCATGTTGTGACCATGACGCGATGATTTTAGAAGAAATAAATGAAGAATTGATTGGATGGCCACCTTGAAGACTAGTTTTCAGAGGTTCTTTTTTTTCTAAAAGATTGTAGGCTGACTAGCTAAAATTCTTCAATATTTTCAGACTCTCACGTCACATCGCGGTACCCAGGTTATCAATTCAATACCACACCTGAGCCGGACAGTATGAAGCGCTCATTTTTTTGTAAAGTAGAAGTTGGTTTTCTAGGGAATTGTGCGACTTGCGTTTGATTTCATCTTTCAAAAATGTTCGAAAAACTCGAAAATAGGTAGGGTAGGTTAGGTACCTGCCTCCAAAAAAAATTTGCTTGCTCGTTTATTCACAGTGTTGCCTTTAGTGCCACTTTTTCAAAACAGTGTACACGTTGTTCGCAAATAAAATTTTGTTTACGTGTTATCTTAGCTGTTGGCTGTTATCATTGTTCGGTATTCCACTCTGTGCATAATTGAACTTCCTGATTCTAGCGAAATATTTTTGAGATTTTGATTGTTTTACCCTAATTCTAATTTTTATATTAATTATGTGGCCTTAAGAAGACGCTACACGTACAATCATGACCTCCTTCGAGCGTTTCTCCCATCTAACGCACGATGAGCTATTTGAAAAACACAGCGTATCTGAGATCAGAGCTTACCAAAATGTCTTACAGAAAGAAGTCGATAAAAAGAAAGACGAGCTCAGAGTGCTCGTTGGGTAAGTCGCCGATAGCAAATTTTAATTTTGAAAATATTTCCGTGAATAATTCTACAACTTCGGGATTTTTCAGAGAAAAGTATCGAGATTTCATCGAAGTAGCTGGCCGAATAAATTTGATGAGTGGGTTATCCAAAAGTATTACAGAACGGATCGAGAATATTTCCTCATCTCTGACCACGCTTGACTTGAATTTGGAAGATGACCAAATTACGAAAGTTGATCACAGAAGTAAACAGTGCGTTAATTTATCTCCACGAAATTCAGATTTTTTCGTTTCGAGTTTCGATTATTTTTTTCGTTTTTCAGAGATAAATCCGTCCAAACGAATCACACAATCGCAGTTTTGATAAAATTATTAATCGATATTGAAGAACAAATTTGGATCGAGATATCATCCAATAAATTCACCACAGCTACGACACTACTGCAATTGGCAGTCCATATGAAAACGTCGCTTAGCTTGGAAGCTGCGTGGAACGTTGATAAGAAGTTCCCGGTTGTATACGAATTATGGAACTCGATTCTTCGCTTTCCTCGTATCATAACTCAAATGATCGAGAGTAAAATTAAAGCTACAACTCTTACTTTGGCGGTGAGTCACGCTGAGAGGTAGAACTACCAAATTTTAAAAAACGTTTGATTTGAAAATGTATTTTTTTTTTTTTAGGAAGCCTGCGAGTGCTTATGTACGTTAACGGTGCTGGAAAATTTAACGTGTGTAGAAGTGATTAAACGATTCGTCGATCTACGAACGGAAACGTTGAAGGATATTTTAAATGTCGATAACGTTACGAGCAACGTTAAAACTAATGTAATCAGTAGCTTCAAAATTATTGTGAATACGTTCGACGTTCTGTACAGATGCTTTAGTGAGGAATTTCATTCACCTACGTGGTTCATTTACTTACTTTGAATATTCGAATAACTTGTAATGATTAAATTTGTGCAGAAATTGGCGAAAAAGAAGACGAAGGAGAGTATTGGATTCAGATGCGAAATATAACAGCTCCCGTGTGCGAACCAGCTATCACCAAAGTGAATTTGGATTTTACCACAAGATTCGGTATCCCTTATGTTCCTTCCAGTGTTCAAAACTTCAAGTACGTAATGTCTCGGAGTAAAATCTGGATTCTTTTGCTCCTCTTGTAATCAGTTCCCGTTTCAGAGTTAAAACTAGCAAACCAATTAATCTGGTCCAACCGACCGAATACAATCAGTTCCTCGAAGAATGGCTGACTTGGATCAGGAGTTACGTAAAACCAAATTTGACAGCCTTGTTGAACATAATTGGATCTTTAAAAACGCTCCAAGCCTTAAAAGAGTCCAAACCGGTACGATTCTTTCAAAATACTACCTGTTCTATTCAACTTTATTTAAGGAAGCGATGAATTTTCCAGATTTTGCCGAAAGACTGGCCTACAATGATGGAATATTTTAACCAAAGCGGTGATTTAAATTTGTGGAACGAGAGCTATCGACCTTTGATTACGGATCGAGCCAAAGCTGTGCTTTCTCATCAATGGGACACGATTTTCGGTCAAATACGCATCGAGTTGGCAAATATCACAAAAGATATAACCGAACAAAGGTATCAGATTTCCTTAGGCGATGATTTTTCGAGTATGCTTGCGTTGAATTATTTATTTCGGGATTATTTCCAGAACTCAAGAACCTGAAAATGATTTACATTGGTTTTTATGGTCTTCGTTCGAAGAAGATTTGAGTGAAAAAATATCGCCAGATTCTAAACGAAGCGTTAGAAGTGGGTATTTTAAAAATTTCGCTTCTAAAACAAAAGAAAAATACTATTTGAGTTTTTGGAAACTTTACAGGTCTATCGATAAAAGCATCCGGCCAATCGCCGAATTCTGGCAAAATGTGTCTGTTCATCGAATCGCAAATATCTAACCTAATGGAAGAAATTCCAGACTCTGATTCGGACGCTGACGAAGAAGCCGAACAGTTACAAATTCTGAAACGTCATCAACAGCAGTGTTGTCTCGATCTGACCGAAAAGTATGTTTACTTGAGCTGTTCTAAGAACTGACAATTGAGCTAAACTCTCGTTTATTGATTTTAGACTGATCGAACACATACTAGAATTAACAAATCGAGAGAAGGTGTCTCAAAATGTGATCATTTTCTTGGCTCGAATGCTATCTGGGTTACCGAGCTTGTGCTCTTCTCTAAAAAATTGCGTGCTTCTCTTGGATGATAAGGTAATATATAACTAAACGCCGTGTCTTCAAATTGTCATTATGATTTACGTCTGTCTGTCATCTAGGGTGAAAGATGGTCTCAAATAAACGCCAAGTTACAGGAAGAGAGCTTGAACGTTTGGCGTAAATGGAGCTGCACGGCTTCGTCGCCTACCATCGCCGAATATGCGTCTTGCGTTTCTACACTGTCGTCGTTTTCTCATAGGATCAAATATTTCCCTGTAAGTAAACTCAGTTGTGATCAATTTGCGCAGAATTTCATCACTAATATTTTTCCAACTTCCAGAAATGGGAAACGATTAAAATAAAAGAAGAGAACGAATCAGGCGAGCAGCTAGAAGTTGAAATCTTGGTTCCATTTCAAGCCAGTTTCCCTGTACAAAAGTTGCTCAATTCGTTAACGACACTTTGTAGTCAAATATTGCCTCCAAGGTAGTCAACCTTCTGCGCAGGCTTTTAAAATTCGAGGAAAAAATACTTAGAACTTTTTTAAAAACAATTTTTAGAATTATTATCGCAGAAATGGTAGAAAAAATCGTTAAAGAAATTCTATCGCTATTGGATCATTCTCCAGAGATCTCCCATCCATCTATTTACATTCAATACGTGTTCGATTTGAAATATCTAACGACCTTGCTGATTCCTCTAGAGAATGACGTGAGTCCACTTTCGAATTTAGCCTTCAATATTGTACTGGTTGTAACGAAAATATGATCTTATCGTTATAGGATCTTGTCAACTCGAGTAATAATACCATTGGGGTGCTTGAAAGTAAGATAGACCCGGTTGATTTAGATACACTGTCACCTCATTTATCTCAAAATGTCCTGCAGCACGTTTTTAAAACACAGGCAAGTATCTTCACTGTAGAAACGCTACGAGTTGATATTTTTTACCAATTGTGCTCCTTTTTTCGCAGAATATTTATGGGCTTTTAATTAATCATAAATCAAAATGGTCCTCGGATCAGTTCACCGACAATTCTGAGGATCCTAATGTTGCCTACGTAGGTGGCACAAATGTTCCATGGTTCCCGTTACTACCTTCGAACGTATTCCCTTCCGGAACAGATGCATTTAGAAGTTGAAAAATACAATTTGTTGATTGATTACATTATTTATTAATATAAATTACACATCGTATATTTTTTATAAAAATATTAAAACTAATAACTGAAAAAAAAAGAAAAAAAAATAGCACGCTAATAACAAAAAATTAAAATCACATAAGGTTTGACAATTCTTTCATGGAGGATTTTCTGTTCGATAATTGAAAATATGTAAACGAAAAGAATTGTCCGATTTTATAACAAAACGTTATAAGGTAAATTAAAAAGAAAAGACAAATAAGTTGAATGGAATTCGGGCTTAGAGGGAGGAATTTTTCAAGTTTCAAAATTACAAAGCAAAATACACACGAGTAAATAAAAATAATCGCGAAAAGAAAAAAAAATGAACGAACGAAGAGGTGAGTAAAATGGCATTTGTTTTTTTTAAATATAAAAAATATTTAACAAACTAAAAAGCAAACTTTAGGAATAAAAAGAGAACACTCGAATACATTTTACATTTTAAAGCTATAGCACGTTGGAGAATCAGTGGCGCGCACCTATCTAAAATAATCTGTACAATTCAGACAGGATACATACTGAGACCCTTTTCTTCGATAGCCGCAGATACGGCAGTAACTAAGAAATTATTTTCGAAATTAAATTCTTGATTATCTTGACCATGGAAATAAGTATCGGTGGTGGTAGAACTAGTACGTTGATAAAGGTCCGCCGAACTGGAACTTGAACAACAAGAAGAGTCTTCGGTAGAAGATGGCGAAGGCGAGCAATCGGATTGAGTCTGGTGGCGTAATCCATGCTCTTCGATCGCCATCAAGACGGCTTCGTCCTCAATATTAAAATTACTAGCCATATTGAAAGCTTCCTGTCGTACGGTGCTGGTTTCTTCAGGTAAGCTTTCCAGCACCATGTTAACATTGTTGTGAAAAACACATTTTGCCAAGTTATTCAGCTGCCATTTACGTACAGCTTCTTTTATTAGGGGATCTGTCCTAGGAGGCGTTTGTTCGAGTTGGTCGCTAGAAGTAGATGTTTTTTGACGTTTGTCACCGGAGCATTCTGAGGTAGGAACGAGTACGTTGGGATTAACGTCTCTGGTTTCATTTATCGATAATTCCAAAGGTCTTTTGCTCGTACTGGATGCACCTAAAATGTGATTTTGATAAAATGAATTAGATAAAATTGTAGCGAGTACGAGTAAATTAGTTTTTATTACGTTAGGGTTGAGTGGTGAAAAAAAGGTTATCCAAACAGATACGTTGACAAAACCAATATGGCTGTTTTATTGCGTCTTACCTGTGGTCGTTGAGCTCACGGTTACATTACCATCTTGAATTTCCGCAGTCCACATCACATTCGGCGGATTTTTGACGTTGAGTTATTATCAATTCCGCATGTTAATTTGCGAAAAAAATTAATCAACTATCGTTAGCCAATGTTTATGTTCTACTTATTTATCACAATTAACGAAATTCCAGATAGAGATTGAGTAGAATGAACATAAAGGAAGAATTTTACGAACAGGGACTTTTAGCTTTAAAAAATGAAATTATTTTTTTTACTGTTTTAATAAAATTATCGAATTTATGACTTTTTTAAATTAAAATTAATGGGCAGAAATTTTGAAATCAAGTAGAAAACTATGAAATATTTCCAAAAAATTGTAAAAATGAATTTTAAAAAATTCATAACAATGATAATTGTACATGTCCTATCTGAACATACTAATCTGGCGGTCATTACAGAATCAATGTAGCCAAAAGAGAAATTTCAGTGCAGGCGAGTAAAACTGAAAATTAAAAAAAATTATGGAAAACGATTTTCCGGAGTTTCCAAGAAATTTAATAATTTTATTATGCTGTCGTCGATCATTTCATTGAGAAATTTATTTTTATGAAAGTTAATAACGACCGTTAACATGTAGAAACCCGTTAAGAGTATTAATGACGTCACGAACAGGTTTTTTTCAAATTGAAAATAATGATAAGAAATGCCGACTATCACATTGATATTGTCTTTTTCCTTTTTTTCAAAATTTTAGAAATTAAAAATGAGTTGTGAAGATTTTTTAGAATTTCAAGTAGGTTACACCTCGTACTTAGCGTATTCGCAGTGCCTCTTATTTCATCCATTTCAATTATTAAACCTAAGCCGCGTTAGTTCTTTAGCAATCCAGGTACTCATTTTGCATTACATTTCATCACTTTTTTGTTTTTTCGCAGGATTACTTGAAAAAATCAAGAGACGTTGATGATAAATTGATATATACGTTGAATACCTCGTTACCTACGCAGTCTTTCAAGCCTGATATATCGAAAAAGTGTCACGAATTGTATGATGCTGTAAGTACTCTGATGAATTGATGAAGGTGATGCCCAAATGCTTCTGTTTAGGCTAACTGATTTAAATGAATGATTTTTTGCTGCAGCTGGAAGCAAATAATAAAACGCGAGAATCGTCAATTATGCAATGCATTTCTCTTACGGCTGATCACGTCAAAAAACTAAAAGCACAGCAGAATGATGATCCCGATAATACCAATTTGAGTAAAACGTTGAAGAAAGAACAAAAAAAAGTTTGTACACTGCCTATATCATGAACTTAGGACATGATTTCATTTGTGATCACCCCGTTTTAATTATTTTACAGATTAGATTATTACAAACTGAATTAAGAGTTGAAGAAGTAGTCAAGAGTCGATCATCGAAATTGCTTTATGAAAGATGTCGTTCGTATCTTAAGATTGACGCGAGATGATTATAAATGTATTAATTTTCGTTCGTTTTTTACACTTTTTCAACTAAGAAATGGCTAGTTATTGTTTTATCAATGAAAATGAAATGTATCGATAGAAATAGGTGCTCGTATGAAGACTGGTAGTACTATCTGTAGTGATGTAATTTCGAAATAAAGTCCCGAGAAGTACACAGTTATTTAAATTATTTAAATGATTTATTCTAAGATAACAGCGATTGAAAACATTTGAAAAAATTATTTACAAATTTTTACGTTGGCAAAATCTTCTAAAATTCAGAGAATATTTCGTCATTTTCACGTATTTCACCGTATTTTTTCAATTCAGCTTTCCGCACCCAATTTTCTTGATACTGCATCACAGGTTCAGTAAATGAATAGTATACTATATACGGTACAATTAGGAAGGATGCACAAAACATTTTAAACCTCAGTTTATGTTTTACATGATCCCATTCAAAATAACTGAAAATTACGTAAAAATGTAAGATTACTTTGACGTACTNAAAAAAACCTCAAACTTACTCAATTGTGTCCGGTATATCTTTCACTTTTCTCCGCTTCAAAGCAATAGAAACTAGAATTTTATGGAAGATGGTCAATTTTTTATCTTTTGGAGGAGTTATTACACCTGCAAGAAGTATAGAGAATGAGAAAAATTAAAGTAATATGATGTTGAGGTCAAAACTAAACGACGAAAGATTTTGAAAATTTGGCTGGTGGATTTTTTAAAAAGCAGTCTCTTGAGGAAAGTTGATTATATTTTACCTGGTCGGTATAAATTTTTGAAAAATATGTACGATTTGCTGAGTTCTTTTGACATGGTGAATATTTTCCAAAAATTTTCATTTCAATTCTCACATCTTATCAACAGTTCAGCGGCAGTCTATTGATAAAAAATTCGCAATGTTGCTCTAATAAAAGTTTTCAATTTTCCTCGAGAATCTGGAGACGTCCACCTTTTTACCAAAAAGTAGCCCATTTTTTGACATCCATTGACTTGAAAAAAACGAATTAAATAAACTTTATTCAGAAATTAAAACGTAAACTTATTGAATTGAATTCATCTCTAAGTAATATTTAGATGAGAAGGGTTAGGTGACAAGGAAAGGTACAAAAAAATGACATATTCGGCGACACTGAATCCCAGCGAAAGCGAAAAGCAAGTTACCTCAGCTGTTCAAAAATTTGTGTTATTTTTAGTTCCGTATTGTTTTATAATTCTCGAAACGAATAGAATAATTTATCGGGTTTTATCATTAGAATAAGCGCGGTAATTAGTAATTAATCATCAATCATCGAACGAACTTGCATGTTGGTTAGTTTCGGTTTGCAAAGAAGACGCAGTTTATCAACGCAATTCACCGCGTGATTACAAGCCAAGGACATGATTAATTACGTTCAGCTTTGGAAAAATATTTTGAAAATTCGATCATCGAAATTTTAATCGCATAGACTCGATTTCTGTGCGCGAAATTGAAATAACCAAATACTCGATCAAATCGTCTATCATGTTTTTAAAACGCTTTTATCACGGTTCGTTTGTAAACGATTGATAATGGTTGGCGAATTACTCGATGAATTCAACTCTAACTGAATTAATTATTTTACAAGACGCAGACTACGGTTATTATTTACTATGATGAAGACGTGGGATAGTCAGAAATGGCTCGATCATTTGAACAGCAACTGGATAAAGGAAAGATTCGATACTGTTTCCACCCGAAGTGGTTTACAGTTTTTGTATTTACGATTGGAGGAAAATAAAGTAAGCGAGAGTTATTTTATTTCGAGTACTTGATAGTTGATACGATTCCTAATCTTGTGAATGTTTTCGTATAGGAACTGAACGAAACACACTCCCAATCGAAGCATTACTTATCGGATTTATTCAACGAGCCTGCTACGTTAGCTTTGCCATTGACGCCTGCACCTTCGAATAATGACATACAAGCTCAACTAGATGCCTTACTCGACGCTCAGATGAAGTTAGCTCGTAACTATTGCATGGAATCTTCGTTCATGAATGTGTTGAGAAAACGTCTGATAGTACTGAATAGGATATTTCACGCGTATATGGTTAAATTCAACGTACGCGATAAAACTTGGAATAAGGTATTACCTCGCCCGTGTGGTATTATAATTAATCATTTTTAAATATAAATTGCGATTAATCAAGCGTTGATAAATTTCGCAGCCCCAGCAGAGTTGTGATAAAGATTCTACGCTTTGTGCAAATAAAAAGCAAATTCTAATCGGATCGAACGCTTTGTTGGATCTGTTCATAAAAAGTGGTCTAACGTTGATATTTTCGTTAATTAAACAAAACTGGACTCAGACATCAGGTGCGTGATTACCACGCTTAACTAGAACATAATTATTTAAGTTCGAGTACATTTAATCTGGTCTTATATTCTAGACGAAAATGTAGCTTTTCAAGTATTAAACACAGCCATCGGTATCGTCAAAGGGTTAGCTCCTTTGTCATTAGCTAACGAAATGCATTTATCCAGCACTGGCTTGGAAGGACTCTCAGAAATGTCCGACCGTCTGAAAGAGATCAGCTTATCGAATGATGGAGCCTGTGTGCAAAGTACGTCCCACGAATTTAGCAGAATAGTCGTCCATTTTATGCTAAAATTTTCGTATAATTTCAGTCAAAAATCTATCAGCTGAACTACTGCTGTATCTCGTCTTGCAACGAGGATCTCTACGATATTTATTAGAATGGATTGACGTAGCGTTAAGGTGCTCCGGTGAAGTTACCATTTCCATTTCGTCGTTTGAACAAGTCTTGTGTCAAATCGACGAAGCGGTGAATTGCGATTGTAGGAAGTTACTCAGCATCGATTTAAACTCATCCGGCGATAAAATATCGGTCAATAAAGTTGCTGTTTTATTAATGAGAATCGTAAGTATTTCGTCATCTGCGCCACGCCGCGCAGGCACATGGCATACTAGGTTCATTAGTGTGATTCGATAATAGTGTCACCGAGCTCGTATTGTTTACATATTAAGCTATCTGATGACCTTCGGAGTAACTTGAATTGAAAAAAAAAGTCACGATTTATCGTATGTTTTCGAGGAAAAATATTTTATAAATTTAGATAAGCAAATGTTTGAATTTATTAAACAATCGAATCGAATTTTACTTCCAATCATCGAATCATGAACAATTCAGTGACTCTGGCAAAGAGCAATCGACGAATTTAATATATAATAAGTTGAAAATTTTCTTCATTGTATAATTTTATAGATCATAAAACTATCGAAGGGCTACGCAAACTCGTGGGTAAATTCAGACAAGCCGAATGTACATTCGTTCTCATCCAAACGAGTTCAAGACAATTGCGAAGTATACGTTTGGGGCAGTAATTCATCCCATCAACTGGCCGAAGACGTACAAGAGAAAATTCTCATACCTAAACTAGCGAAAAATCTAGTCCACGTCGAACAAGTACGTCGTACGATGTACAAGTAACCCGGTGAACTGTTTAAACTGTCGAGCTAATTTGAATATTCGTTTCGAAGGCGGAAGCCGGTCAGTACTGCACGTTTTTCATAAACAACAACGGCTCAATTAGCGCGTGCGGTAAAGGAAGTTACGGCCGGCTCGGTTTAGGCGACAGTAACAACCACGTGACGCCGAAGACCATCGATGTACCGGCCAATATCGTGAAAATATCCTCGTCTAAAGGTAGCGACGGACATACGCTAGCGTTGACCGACGATGGGCACGTGTATAGCTGGGGAGATGGTACCGTTTNTTTCTGATTTATTTCTCGCGCCAATTTTTTTTTTCAATGTAATGACTTTTTTCTTTTCTAACTGAAATAGGCGATTATGGCAAACTCGGCCATGGCAACTGTTTGACTCAAAAGCAGCCCAAACTCATCCTAGGACCTCTAGCTAATAAAAGAGTGGTCTGCATTAACGCCGGATACCGGCACAGTGCCGCAGTCACCGACGATGGCGAACTTTATACCTGGGGAGAAGGCAATTATGGCCGACTCGGTAGGCATTTTTCTATACTCTCGTTCCGCGCTCTTGTAGAAATTTTCTAAAGATTTTATTTCTGCAGGGCACGGCGATTGTAACGCCCAGTACGTACCTACTCTTGTGAAAGACATCTCCGGTGTCGGATCCGTATCTTGCGGCTCTGCTCATACATTAGCCCTATCCAGAGATGGTAAAACAGTCTGGTCTTTCGGTAATGGAGACGGTGGTAAGCTGGGCCACGGAGATACCGTAAGAGTTTATAAACCTAGAGTGATAGAAGCTCTGCAAGGTGTCGTTATCAAGAAAATCTGCGCAGGACATCAGTTCTCACTGGCGTTGACCCTGAGCGGAAGAGTGAGTTGACACGGAAGGTGTGTAGTTCTCGAATGAAAGAATTTCACGCAAATCATATGTTTTTGTAGGTGTTCTCGTGGGGCCAGGGAGCCGCCCTTGGATGCGGATTATCCGATACGACTCTGTTGGAACCTCGTCAAGTTGAAGAACTGGATCAGAAAATTATCATCGATATATCGGTCGGTGATTCGCATTGCTTGGCGTTGACTTTAGAATGTGAAGTAAGTGTGAGCCTGATTTGTTGCCCGTTTTCGCAGTCAATGTGCTACAAAATTGGTAATTTTTTTCTTAGGTATACGCTTGGGGTAATAACGTTATGGGGCAGTGTGGTCAGGGCAATTTTAATAGTCCCGTCAAGAAACCAGTCAAGGTGATCAATTTGGATGGTATTCCAGTGCATCAGATATCAGCAGGCACCTCTCATAGCATTGTGTGGACTGCTGTGCCTTCAAATAGGTATGCAATTGTTGAAAAATGACATTCGGCGAACTTCCGTTTTCGAAAATAAATTGTTAAAATGTTTTCGGATTTTTTTACGCAGACAAGACGTAACCTTGAAACGGCCATTCTGCTTCGATCTGCATGAAAATACGTTTACCACGATTCTGTTATTTTTGGAAAAATACGGTGGCAAATTCGAGGATAAATTTTCTTGCTTCGATACCAAACAGTAAGTTGATCGAAATTAGTGAAGGAAAATATGAGAAATTCGGAGGGAAGAAAAATTTTCTGATTTTTTATGGGTTCACTCTGAATAATAATTTTTTTTGCAGAGAACACGAACAATTTGTTACGTTATGTGTAGAATTACTGATGTCCCATCTGGTACTCACCAATTCCGGATTATCGTCCAGTATTTCGCTAAACAACATTTCTGGGATTACACTCAGACACCTCCTTATTAGGTCAGTAAATTTGTAACTAAAAATAAGAAAGATATGCGATTTATTGGACATTTTTATTTTAAAACATTCGACAGCTTACTAGATAAAAATATTTCCAACGAAACTGAGGTCATCATAAGAGACTGCTTGATCAGTGGAACGTGGTATTTCTTGCCATCGATCAAAGAATGCATGGAGTTGATGTTATCATTATTGAATACGTCATCTTTAACAAAAGGACAGGTAAGTAGAACGTTTAAACGGTCGTTATACGTAATAAAGTCTAATAATCATTCGGTATTCTTCGTGACAGAAAGTCTTATTGGATATTACGATAAATACGTTGAGCGAATGCAGTCAAATGGGATCTTTGATGCTGAGCGAAGAAAGCGACGAGTCTAAATACGCCGATAGTGTCGATACAGAAAACGACAGAGTCAAAAAGAACGATACTTTCGCGTTGATCGAAAATTTAATGAACACGTTGTTGAATAATTTGTCCTCTCAACAGGTAATAGTNAAATAAAAATTGATAAAAAATATTTGGCTTAAAAACAATTGTGAAAATACCAAAAATTGAAAAAATCGTTATTTATGGCAAAGATTTATTTTTATGAAAATTTATTTTCCCAGATGGAAGCATTAATTCAGTTCCAAACGATGCTAGGAAGCGACGACGTCTCTCAGAGTATCCTCGATTACAAAAATTTCGTCACTCACTTCATATCGAATAAATTATACAACTTGTTATCATATTTCCAAATCCACCTGTTGACTTATTGCTGCGAATTTAAAAATTCAGTAAGTTTCTTTCTCAACTCATACTTTAAAATAGATAAAAAAATTCATCAGCTTTCATTAATTTTCGTTACAGAAAATAAAATCCACGTGTATTTCAATGTTGAAACGACACATCACCATACTTTTGCCTATAAGCTGTAAAATCATCACCAAATGCGAACGTATTCTGTCCCAATCGCCAGAATTTACCACCGACATCACAAGTACGTCTCACTTGCCAATTGATCCAATCACAGTTTACAAGTAATTTTAATTTTTGAACCAATTTGTACCTAGATATACTGTTCCATTCGGTGGCTGGAAGCATGTTATCGAATTTACTCCATTCTGTGCTGCTGATCCAAGAAGAAGTTATGTTATCCTCGTGTAACTTGCTGATGGATCTACTCGGTCCTTTGGATAAATTTAATAAACATTTGCCCGTACCTTTGGATGAAACTTCAAGTACGTACGACAACCTATAGTTGTAGATTTGCCCCAGTATAGAACCCTGACTGATTTTATTTCTTTGTTCAAACTCAGGTAACGATACAGTCCTGATACAGTTCCTAGATTACGAATCGTGGATGTGGGTAATCGACTGCGAACAACTTTGCAGTCTTTTGCTGGGCAGGTGTATTTATAGCCGTATCAAAGGCAGCATCAACTATACGGAAGTGGACAAGTGGAAACATTGGCTGAAGTCTGACCTATTTTACGAATCTCTGGCGTGGACCGTTACGTCGTCCGGTATCGGAGAAATGACCGAACTGAGTGAGTCTTTAGTGAGTGATTCGTATTCTAAGGTTATGAATACATTTTTACGACGATCGATTATTTTCAGCCGAAGATATCGAGAAGTTCTGTTTGGGGTTGGCTTCGGTAATCGATACATCGACCAATGTACGTAACTACTTCAGCAATCATGTACCGAAAAGCCTGCCAGAAAGTGTTAAGTCGACTTTGGAGATCGTTTTCATGATGGATGACTACGGTGCTTCGTGCAGCTGGACTGGATCGTCGTCTGATCTAACCAGTGTGCCGAAGTTGTTCGATATGTTGAGAAATTATGGACTGAAGAGAAGTTTCAATTATTCAGATTATGGTGTCAAGTTACAAGTCGTCAGTAGGATTTTTCTATTGGATTTAATTAAAGCTGTGGGCTATAGGTTTAGTGATTTGTGAGTATTTTTT
>JAAOIU010181117.1:0-13583 GCA_018107765.1 Hypogeococcus pungens | reverse complement strand
AAACAATACTTTGCCGAATAAATCTATACATATACTGAGAAGGTAAAACCGTACTACACGGGTATGGAGGGTAAATAGTAAGTTTAGAAATGAACCATTATTCCTATAGGAGAAAGAAAAAAAACTCATCTTGGTCAATAGGTAGGTACAGTTTTTTCGTAGTAACTTGTGAGTCCATGTCTTGACCATCTTCATGTGAAATCGTAATTTTTTTTACACGATTCCACATGAAGATGATTGAGAGTGGATTCGAACTTGCGATATCTCGCGTGAGAAGCCAAGATCTTACCACTCAGACCAAGATGAGAATTGATGAATTACTCATAAATAAGACTAATAAATATGATCTCCACTGTACTGTATCACTACATGACCACATTGTTGTATTGAATAAGAAAATTTATAGGAAGGGGGGTTTGAATCCTTTACTCAACTCTCTAAAAAGTTCAATATGTAAACTCATTCAATTTTAATTGACTATTGAATAAGAAAATTTATAGGAAGGGGGGTTTGAAACACTTTACTCAACTCTCTAAAAAGTTCAATATGTAAACTCATTCAATTTTAATACTTCAGTGTGTTTTTACAATTTGTTCAATGTGGAAGTGATGTACATTTATCGTAGTAAAGAAATTGATAATCATCATTCAAAAAATTATCTCGGTAGTGGAGTAGTTAATTGGTTGATTGATCGATTACCATTTGAATGTCATTATCCAACTTATAGGTGAGTAAGTAGGTATATTTAAAACATTTATCAAATTGTTGACGAGTATTAATTAGACATTCATTTTTCATTTTTATTTTCTCGGTAGATATTTAGGACCTGGTACAAAACTACAAGAAAAACTTGAAAAAAATATTCCAGGAAAAAATCCTCTTGATGAAGCTGCTAAGCAACACGATATAGCTTACTCGAAATCGTCCGATCTTGACAGTAGACATATTGCAGATAAAATTCTTGAAGATCAAGCGTGGGAAAGAGTCAAGTCTAAAGATTCATCTCTAGGAGAGAAAACAGCAGCTTGGCTGGTTACGAATACTATGAAATTGAAACGAAAAATTGGAGCTGGTGTTGGTAGGAAAAAAAAGACATCGAACAGAAACAAGAAAAAACGAGTTAAAGGAGCAGGAATAACTTTCCATCAATTATTGAAAAAAGCTAAGAAAACTGTAAAAGGAAAGAAATTTAAACCACTTGATTTAGAGTCAACAGTAAACAAAACTTTATCGGCAATCAAAAAGTATAAGGTGAGAACTCCTCCTGGCAGAGTGCTTCCTGTCCCAAAAAGTGGAGGTGCTATATCTCTAATCCCAATTTTGTCAGCGTTGAAACATGTTGGAACCATACTAGGCGGAATTGGAACAGTAGTTGAAGGTGTGAAACAAGTTAAAGCAATTAGAGATCAATTTAAACAAAATTCTAATGTAGCAGAAACTCGTATAGGAAGTGGATTGAAAGTTGGTCCTCATAAGAAAGGTTTGGGAATTTTTTTGCGTTGATAAATCATGAGGAGGAAAATTAAACTTCCTCCAAACAATAAACCATTGTACGACTTCCAGATTTTGAATTATGTAAAAAAATATCATATCCCAAAATTTCGAGGAATTTTTTGTAGGGATGATCTACCAAGATTACCATTTTCCAATGAAAGTGGTATCATAAATTTGGATTCTAAAATAGGTAAAGGAACACATTGGACAGCATACTGGAAAACTGGAAATGATGTTATATACTTCGACCCTCTTGGAAATGTAGCTCCGCCAAGGAATGTTCTCAAATATTTCAACAAGTGTGACGTGTATTATAATCATGATTCAAAACAGAAAATTAATGGAGTGAATTGTGGTCATTTATGTATAAAATTCCTTGTATCCATGATGATTAAAAAAAACTATAAATAAGAATGTAGTTAACGAAATATATATAGTTTTATTTTATTCAACGATGGGTTCGTATCGTTTTTCTATTCGAAGCAATCAATCAGTTATTCAACACCCAATTTTTCCATCAATACATTTACCTGATCAGAAAAACTTTGAAATAGGTTGTGTTCTTTTTTCAATGAGAAATAATTTTTATAATGTAACATACAAGAACAATTCAATTCACTTCTATGATAGTAATGGAATTTTACAATCTGTATCAATTAACTGTGGACAGTATTTAGAAGTGAATAATCTAGTAGAAGAAATCAATAACACTTTTAACAATCAATTTAAAGTGATATTTGATTCGGAAAGTAGTTACTGCACCATTTATTCGAATTATCCTATAGAATTTAACAAAAGCAATAGTGTCTTTCAGTTACTTGGTTTTTCAATCAATTACAAATATGATGTCACATCTACTGTTCCTACTTCTATTCATGATTCTCATACTCCTAATTCTCATCTCATACGCTATGATTTCTCAATTAATGATGATAAACTCATCTGTGCACGCCATTATGAGATTTCGAGATCGAAAGAATCTCACAGAAATGATAATTCATCTCTTGAACAAAATTCGCAAGATTGTGAAATGCATCATGATGAAGCATCCGAAGTTGTACAAACTGTAGTGAATGAAATCAAGAGTATCTTATCAAATGAAAAATTTGAGAAGATTCGTGTACTCATGGAAAAATCTGAACCTCCACAAACTATAGCAGACAAAATCTGGAGTCTCTCATCAAATGAGGAACGAGATAAAATTCGGAAACTCCTTTCATCTAAGGTTAGTCTTGTATCATTATCCAATCGAAGCGGTACAGTTATTGTTCCTATAGGAGAGAAAAAATTTGAGTACAAGGCTGAGGAAAAAACAACTGAAAGAAAGCTGCATGCTTTTCCTCGTGTTCTCAATATTCATTGCAGTCTAGTGACGAATAGTTACAGTAATTATCATAACTTACGCATAATTCACTCTTTTCCTATTTATACCAACAAACAAAATCGAATAATCAGAGAAGAGCCTATCAATGTAATTTATTTACCCATTCCATTAGGCATACGTCATATTTTTGAAATTGATTTGAAACTAGAAGATGAAAATGGTAATTTGATTGAATTAAATGATGAACAAGCTCTAATTACCATACATTTACGTGAAAATCCAATCAGTAATCCAGTTGCACTACAATGATCATTTTCAATTATAAAAAAAAGAAAAATTATCTAAAACAGACGGGAGTTACCTCTTCTTCCCAAGATTTGAAATCGTATATAAAGGAGATGAATAAATCCAAACCTTCAGTTCACAAACACCATTTGAGTGTGAACGAAGTTTCTCAAGACAATGAAAATTTCCTTTCTTCATTAGGTTTCAGTGTAAAGAAAAAGAAGAGAAAGAAGTAGAAGAACTATGATTGGAGAATACAATTTAGATATTTTAGAACCAGTCTCTTATGACACTAAAATTGAAGAGATAACTTATCATACATATAAGCCTTTCAATCAGTCAAGTGTCAATTACAATGATGAAATAAGAATACCAATCAACAGTAAAGAAGTCATTACTTTACCACATTTATCATATTTATTCATAAGTGGAAAAGTAAATAGAGGGAATGGTAATTTCAATTTTGATTACAACGGATTAGCCTATCTTTTCAAAAGCATGACATATGAATTGAATGGTGTTCCAGTTGACCATGTGACTGATGTTGGAATTACCAGTACTATGAAATCCTATTTATCTATACCTGAATCTGAGAAAAATTTCTTCAATTCAATTGGTTTTAATACTTCAAGTATTTCTCAATACGGTGGAAGCTATGATGCAGACAGCGGACTCTTTCAACTTCATTTCCCTTTAAGTAAAGCAATGGGATATTTTGAAGATTTTAAAAAAATAATCTTGAATGCTTCACAAGAATTAATTTTAATACGCGCAAGAGATGATAGCAATGTTTTCATTTGTGAACCGCTACAACCAGCGCTTGATGAACAAGGAAATGCAGTAGGAGGAATAGTACCACTACATATACAACCAAAAATTATAATTAATGAAATTTCTTGGAAAATTCCTCATATCAAAGTTTCAGATGCGACACGTATCCAATTCTTAAGTGTCATCAAACAGAATCGAGAACTATTTATTCCATTCAGAACGTGGGAGTTGTACGATTACCCAAGTCTACCTGTTTCAACTTCTCATTCCTGGTCTATCAAAACAACAACATCTTTACTAAAACCTCGTTTTGTGATTGTAGGTTTTCAAACAAATAGAAAAAGTAATTATTCTGCATCAGTGTCTAAATTTGATGCCATTAACCTACGATCTTTTCAGTTATTTCTTAATGATAGATACATTCCATATGAAGCTCCATCGCTGGATGTAGGAAAAAATCAATGTTCAATTTTGTATGAAATGTTTGTCAAGTTTTACTCGAATTTTTATCAACAAAGTGATCAGTCCTCTGGCTCCGATATGTCAACTTTTTTGAAAAACTTTCCATTAATTGTATTGGATTGTAGTCGACAAAAGGAAACAATTTCATCGAGTAATGGAGGAGGACCTTTGAATGTAAGATTTGATTTCACTTGCGCTAGTAACATTCCTCCTGACACATCAGGTCGTTGCTTGATCTTATACGACAGAGTTTTTTCATATCGCGCAATGGATGGTATTGTAAACCAAATATTATAACCATGTAACCATGTATACTTATTTCTTCATCATTAGTATTATGTTATACCTATATATGTATTCACATCTATAAATATTAAATCATTTCAAAAAAATTGTCATTTTTATTTCATCATTGCTTCAGGGTAGATAAACTTGCTTAGTTTGAAATGAATAAATTACCAGCAAACGTTAAAATTGAAGAACAAAAAGAAAAGTTGAATATTGATAAGAGTGTTTTTGAAAGCACTGATGAACGTCTCATTCATGGGTCTTTATTTCCAAGCTCTATTCGCGGTCTGATTGTGGGAAAATCAGGATGTGGAAAAACCAATTTGATGATAACTCTTCTACATCATGCAAATGGTCTCCGTTACCATAATGTTTATTTAGTTAGCAAAAGTCTATTTCAACCAAAATATGAAAGTTTACGCGAAGTTTTCAAATTAGTACCTGAAATAGGCTTCTTTTGTTTCGCTTCCTGCATTGATATGAAAAGTCCAGAGGAATGTGAGGACAATAGCATCGTGATTTTCGACGATATTTCAGCTACAAATGAAGGGAATGAATTACTACGGAAATTTTTTTCAATGTCTCGTCATAAAGGTATTTCCTGTTTCCTATTATGTCAAAGCTATGCTCGAATTTATAAATCTTTGATTAGAGATAATGCCAATTTTATCATACTATTTAAGCAAGATGCCTTGAATTTACGACACGTGTATGATGATCACTTGAGTTCAGATCTAACTTTTGCCACTTTTCAAAGTATTTGTAAATTTACATGGAATAAACCATTTGGATTTTTGATAATTGACAGTGAAAAACCCATATATAAAGGAAAATTACGATCATCTTTTCATCATTTCATTACTTTTGTTTGATCCTAGTAGACAAAGATTGAAAGATCATGTCGAATAATATCACCGCTGATATAAACAAAGAAATAAAGCAAAAAGAAGAAATTATTGAAATAGCAAAAAATATTCGAAGTAAATATGATGCTTTGAAACAATCAAAAGAGAGTTCAATTCGCAAAATAAATGAAACATTTCAACCAATTATTGATCCGTTGAAGAAAATTTCAGAAACTGTAAGTGGAACAGCAAAGGTAGTACCTGACAAAGAAAAGAATGAACAATCTCCTGTTGACGATGTTACTCCTTTTTATGACGAAGAGAAGATACTATCTGAATTAAATCTTCCTTCACTACATGATAAATTGTATGGATTGAAATTAAGTCCAAAGAAAAAGGAGTTCAAAATCGGACAGAAGAAAGTTATGATTGATCAAAATTTTATCCACATTGGGGATCATGTTTTCGTACGTACCATTGGACTTGACACTTTATTAACACAAGATGATGTTGATCACAAGTCTTATACTCCACTTGATCTCGAAAATTATGCTGAAATTCTTAAAATAACTAAATCCCATAAGCGAAAAGATAACTCATGGAAGCCTTCAGATAGAAATAAATACTCATTTTTACGAAGTATAGTAGAGCCTATATTGGAGAGACAGAAGCGAAGAAAAGATTCCATATCTTTGCCGGAAGATTCAGAGGAAACAGATGGAGAATTAAGTGGACCAGAATCCTTGAACAAATCTTTTAAGATTGTAACAAACCGAAAAAGAAAAAAAAGAGGGAAAGGAATTAATAATATGATGAGAAAAAAGAAAAAAAGAGTGAAATCAACAAACTTCATGATCGAAAAAAAGAGTAAAAATCAATCAATCAAGAATAACCTGATGAAACCATGCAATAATAAATATCAAATGGTTTACTATGATGATATTAACGAATTGATTGAAAGATTGAAATTGTTAAAAGGAGAGCAATTAGCTGGAAATGATTCTCCTCAAATTGTTAATGAAGAACAATCAATAATCGAAGAGTTAAAAGAACGAAAAGTGATTTAAGAACGTCTTTGAAATCTTATAAATACAAGTTTCCTCTCCAATTTTTTTCATTTCATCATTTATGTGACCATTAGAAGATGTAAAATGAAATCTAATGCTAAAACAGTAGTTGTAAATGAATTACATGCTCCAATCCGTCGAAATTTTCCTCGTCGTTGTGTGGAAATCAATTCTCTTTACGATCTGTTTGCAGGAGATCTCATTGAAATGAGAAAATATGCGAATACAAATAAAAATTTCAATTACTTATTAGTAGTAATCAATTGTTTTTCAAAACTAGTGTTTGTAGAACCATTGAAAAAGAAACAAGGTAAACTTGTAGCAGTAGCATTGGAAAAAATTTTCAAAAAAAGTTCTCAATTTCCTAAAAACTTTCAAACAGACGATGGAAAAGAATTTTGGAATAAGGATTGTGATCAACTTTACAAAAAGTATGGTATAAATCATTACAGTACATTTTCTTCAATAAAATGTAGCATTGTTGAACGTGTAAATCGAACTTTGAAAAATATGATTTTTAAAGAATGTAGTTTAAGAGGTAACTATAAATATATCAATACTCTTTCAGATATTGTAAATAAGTATAACAATTCGTATCATCGTACAATTGAATGTAAGCCTGTTGATGTGAATGAGGAAAATGAGGATGAGATTCTCTCAAAAATTATTCGAAACACTGGTAAAAATAATTCTTTAGAAAAACTGACGAGAGAAAAATTCAAAGTTGATGAGTATGTAAGAATCAGTAAATATAAAGCAATTTTTGATAAATCATACCATCAAAATTGGTCATGTGAAATATTCAAGATAATCAAGGTTA
This sequence comes from Hypogeococcus pungens, assembly GCA_018107765.1. Taxonomy (NCBI): domain Eukaryota; kingdom Metazoa; phylum Arthropoda; class Insecta; order Hemiptera; family Pseudococcidae; genus Hypogeococcus; species Hypogeococcus pungens. The sequence continues at coordinate 6,227 of JAAOIU010181117.1, read as the reverse complement.
ATAAAACTATTCCTGTTACCTATTTATTGGAAGATGCGTGGAAGGAACCAATTCTGGGATGTTTTTATGAGCAGGAGTTGAAAAAAGTTACCTATCCAAATGTTCATTTGATTGAGAAAGTTATCAAAAAAAAGAAGGGGAAATTATATGTAAAATGGTTAGGGTTATCAAAAGAACATAATTCTTGGATAGAAAAATCAGACTTGAGATAACTAAATAGATGATTTGTTCAATTAATTCATTTTATACCCATGTCAGATAGAAAATTGTTTATTTGTATAACATACATTTTACAATGTACAAATATTCTTGTTCATTACATCAAAAATACATTGTTATAAAATCAATAATTTTGCTTTATTTCTCAATTTTATAATCAACAATAGATAGATACATAATTTTATACAATAAACAAGTAATTACTGTCTTTCTGTGATTCAAGGTGAAGTGATTGAACAAACTCAGCTTGATCTATCACCTTTTGTTTCGCAAGTATTCTAATTTCAGAATGAATCATTTTACAAATCAACTCATCTAAATGTTTATAGTCAACAGAAACATTATCAATTGCAGGTAGCTCGTGTGAAGAAATGTAATCGATAACTGTTATATTATCACCTAATTCTTCTGCTCCATCATTTGTTTTTCTGATAAAATAATTCACATACTTTGAATATACATAAACAGCATAAAATTGATACTTTCGCAGAATTTCAAGTTTTAATGACACATTATCGAACCATTTAATCAACTCGTGAAATAAAACGTTAGTCATGATCAAGTTCATATTATTACCGTTATCTACTAGCATCGCAGTGTTATTATCGGAATTAAAACACATTTTAAGATTCTTATCGATGACAAGGGTATTTTCATCTTCCATCTTATTCGATTCTTTCAATCCAAAAAATTTGAATAATAGAGCAAAATCTCGTTTCATCATCAAAAACCATTGATTGTAGGTTAATGATATCTGATTAAGAACATTTTCACTGGATGAAGTAATTCGAACAATGGGACAAAAATTTGATTGAACATTCATTCCCGTTTCAATATAATAGTTTAAACAAGAAACATTAACACGACTTTCAAAAATCAAATCATTAAAACTAAAATTCATTTTCACGAAACATAGATCAAACAAACACTGGAAAACACGTTGCTCTTATGAAATTACCTTCGACAAACTAAATGAATATTTATTTTGATCATAGGTACAGGTATAATGACAGTAATACAAATAAACAATGAAATTACGTATCTAGGTAAAATGACGGTAATACAAATGAACATTTTTTTTTTTTTTTCATCAGATTATTAATGAATATTTTGATCATAGGTACAGTACAGGTATAAGGGTATAATGAATACATTATTACAAAGCAATACGCTCAACATAAACATAAGATGGTAATGCACTATCTTGAAATTTCTCGTACACTACCTTTTTTAAAATGAACCGAGATGATTTTTCTTCATCATCATAATAAGAATTTAGTATTGTGAATTTTTCTAACTTTACATTAGGCCCAAAATATTGTAGAAGGTTTCTTCCAACACTAAAATTCGAGTTAATCGTCTTCAACTCCTTATAATCTAAAGAACAATTTTCTATTTTTATACTTCCTATTTTATATTTAACCCCCAATAAAACTAAAATCATACTCAACCCTTCAAATTTTAATGATACATTTTTTATTATGAGTTGACCAATTTCAAATGAAAAAAATTTTTTAGAGATGTCATGGACTAAGCCGATCGATTTTTTAAGGTTGATAGGAGAACAAAATATAAAAGTTTCTTTAAAAGAAAACCCTACCATTTCCAGAGTCAATTTTTTCCCACTGCTAATATGAGACACACCTTCATTGGTCAACTCATAAATATAAGGACTCAATAATTTAAATTTTTTTATAATTTGATTAAAAAATTTACATGTAAGTGAAAAATTTTTGATATCGTTATAATCACTCATACGATCAATGACACTAATCCAAAGTTCGGTAGGAAGTGGTAATGAAATTGATGATGGATATAGGACTACATCCTGTAAAAGAATCAGAAAGAAAAAAATTAAAAATCGAAAGATTTTGATACAATCTCCTGATGGGATTCTATACACTCAAGGAGACCGTTAGATCTTTTGAATTTAAGAGTTCTGACTTTATAAATGTGGTGGAGTGTAGCTCGAAAACTACAATCATCCACATTGATAAAATCTACTCTGTCTCCAAATACATCTAAATCAAGATCATCTGATAGCGGAATCCCATCTTTACCTGTATCAAAATCATTTGAAATTACACAGTTTTGTATTATTATTTTTTCAATTTTTTTTGACAGGAGGATAGAGTATCGCACCATGATACCGACAACTTCTAATTTTAGTTCTTTAAAACCCACTATTTTTAAAGTGTTGAAATTTATAACATCTAAAGACTCCGTCAATGTTTTATTTAACGATTTTTTAATTTTATTGAGTTCACGTCCATATATCCAATAATCATTTTCAAACTTAGTCAAATCAGACATCAACTGATCCACATTGATGAGTATATCATGCACTCTGATCTCTGTTTCATTGAGATACATAGTCCTCATATTTTCTTCTTCCTCTTTTTGCTAGAACACATCATCGTCCACATTATTATCCTCTACCACTTCCTTAATTCTATAATGACCAAAAGCATAACTATCTATTTTATTATAAAAATATCGTTTTTCATCACTGTTCAGAGTAAGGCACAATTTTAGTTGATCTACAGTGAAAATTTCATGATTGAAACTTCTGAATAATAGCTGATTTTTTTCAATTTGCTCTCCATTAAATAGACAGTCATAATAATCTTGAAATGAAATACTTTTTTTAACAACATTTTTTTTAACACCTTTTGCTTTTTTGATGGATAAATTAGGAGGTATTTCCATGCTATAAACTTTGGTAGAGAGAGAAATGTATCGAGAACAATGATTGTTGGCTAATTCATTTTTGAAAAAACCTGGTATTTGACGGTTTGATGAATTATAAGATGGATGATTCAAATCGTAATTGCTACAATCAAAAATATCATGATTTTGAGCGAAATATTTCTCTGGATCATTGGTTTGTACAGATAGAGTAAGTGAGTCAGTATCCTGATACAATAATTTTGGAAATGGAACATCATAAAAAATTTTTCCTATTTTTTCATAATAAAATTCGTACATAAAAGCTCTAGAAAGTTCCAGAATTGCAGTGCCAATAAAAATAGGTTTGTTTAATTTAACTATTGTTTTTAGAAAATGGATTCCCACTAAATTTTCCGAAAAAACTACAGATTTTTTAAAATTACTTTTTGATATACTACGTTCCAAACTTGATTCATTCGATACTAATTTGAAATTTATTCGATCTCTTTGATTTTCAATAAATTTTCCAAAGCATGAATTATTCATTAGTTTGAAAAGAGATCTATCAAATTCAGAAGTGGCACTTTGTCTCAATTTTGTGTTCAGATCGATGTATGGAGATAAGAAATCAGTTTGTTTAAATTTTAAAATTCTATGTATTTTTTTCAGCTGTAACCCATGTTTCAAACAGAGACGAAGATTTTCCAAGTGTATCACATAATTTTGTTTCGACTCTAAAGTACACAACAATTTGGTTGATTTTGAATTTTGATATCTTTTCTTTTCCGGACAGAATGGAAAATTATTGTGACTGTCATGTAGAGATTCAGGATACTCGAGATCAACTTCGAAATAATACCCAATTTCATCCTGTGATGATAAATTAATTATAAAATCTGTAGTAAAAATATGATGGATGTTTGGATTGATCCAACAGAAGTCTTTGACAGGAAGTTTTTTACTCATAGCGAATCCATATAAATTGTTAGCGTCAATGTATAAAATTGAATTTGCAGGTTTGTTAGGATCATAATTTGGAAGATAATGATTATTAGCTTCGGAATACCTACAGACAGTGTTAGCTATACCCCCTCGAATGGATTTTTCGAAAAAAAGATACATATCAATATCAGTTAGAATATCAATCTCAATTTTTGTAAATTTCAACATCGCTTGGAAAGAGAATCCTGGTAGTGAATAAAAATAACATGGATCCAGGTGATAATTTTCTAAGCAAACTGATCGAAAAAATAAGAAACAGTCTGTGAGCAACATCACATCGGTAATTAGGTACACAATGAGATAATCTTTCAAAGTATGACATTCAAATTCTTTCCAAACTGTTTTCACAAAATTATACTCTTCATCAGCGATATGTTTGTCTTCTAATTTATTGAAAAAGTTCTCTTTCGAAGGAACTTCTGTTTCTTTTAACTTTTCAAAATTATTCAAGTAATCGTAACAGAAATATCCTTTCTGCGAAATGAGGGAAAACTGTGATTCTTTTTGAAAATACAATTTTGTGTGAATTAATTTTGAATTTGGTAAATTATCCACCAGTTGTCTTAGACTAGTGGATAAAAATTTATACGAATCAACAAATCTGATATAAAAATTTTTTTCAATTTTTTTTGAAAAACTGATATAAGTTTCCTCGGTATGAGGAATGACAAAAAGATCGCTGTTGTCAGAGTACCCTTTTAAAATTAAATGACTGTCATATCGCGACAAATTGTGAAAAAAAACCGGTAAGAAATTTGGCACCTGTACTTTCAAATTACACTCTTGATGCGATGCTCCTATAAATATCCCTGTTTCGTGGCAGTGGTGAGCAACTTTAATTTCCGAATCGCAAATAGATTTAGAACAAATACAACATAAATTTGACTCTTCAAAAGTAATCCGATCATCTTCAGAGAGTCTTAAATTTTCAAAATTATGATAATTTTGGCTTGCCATTTTTCCAAATTCTTCAATTTTCGAAAAAAAAACATCAGTGGCATCTTCTCCTACATAATGAATCGGATCTATAATTTTTTCATTATTTTTTCCTACAATGTACAAACAAAATGCAATCGGAACATGTTTTAAAATTTTATTTGATTTTTCATCTTCTTGGGATTCTGCGTCAACTAACATTGTTTCAAAATCACCAAAAGCGATGTATGAAACAGGGTTCTCAAACTGAAAATTGACAAATCTTAAAACCGAATCGTATCCATTTTCGAATGGGAGGGTGTATTTTGCAGGTTCGTCGCAAATTTCACGACAATAAAATTTATGATTTTCAAGTTTTGTTTTTTGATCAACACCGGAAAAAAAAGTTAAGCATGTCTTACATACTTCAATTTTTGCACAATTTTTGGTGAGTTGATGATGAATCAGCTTGTTGAAATTTTTGATGTAAACAAAATGATTCAAAGAATCGTTTTTCAAAAATAATAAGTCATAATGTAGTTTCTTTTCTTTTGAACAAATTTTGAGGGGGTATATTTGTCCGTTTTCCGAATCAATTCCGAAAATATTTATTGAAACCAAAGGATTCATCTTAACAAATTTTTCCACATCTCGAATTGTAGTGGGGAAATTCACCTCACTGAAATCAAACTCTACGTTAAAATTTCTCTTTATCCTTTCTTCTATGTTAGAATATGAATAAATTTGGTTAGCATCTTTTTGATTTTCGAAAAATTTTACCAAAATACAATAATAAAAACATTTATTACCACATCCCAAAATATTAATTGTGGACTTGGTATTTTTTAAACGTGAAGGTAGAGAAATAAAAGCTCCTACCTGTTGACGTAAGATATTATTTCGATTGAACACAATTTCTAATTCTTTGACATTCGCAAATATCCATCCTGAGCCCAGTTTTGTCAAATTTTCATGTTGTGAAAAGTATTGTGAGAATAATTTTTCTTGTAAAATATTTTCCACATCATCACCCAAGAAGAAAATCACACTTTTGGTATTTAAATTGAAAACTCGTTCCTCACATGTAATTTTTTGATAATAAACCAACAAATTAGTATGAACCTTCACAGATTTATGTTTGTCCAATTGACGTCTGATCAGGTTTACTAATTCGTTGGTTATCATACTTAGAAAATGTAATATTGTTAAAACATTAACTTTGTTTTTAAAAATGAAATTCGATATTCTTAATTTAAACGCTGATTTGTTTCGATTTTCCAGAACATCAAAACTGGTAAAGGTTTGGTGATAAACTGGTTCATCCGAAATTTTTGGATCATGTAATTTTATTCCAATCTCACAAAACTAGGTTGACATATACACAAAATACCTAATGATAAAGCCCTTTATTTTATTTTATT
>JAAOIU010180964.1:0-12106 GCA_018107765.1 Hypogeococcus pungens | reverse complement strand
TTTTTTTTTTTTTTTTTTTTTTTTTTTTTTTTTTTTTTTTTTTTTTTTTTTTTTTTTTTTTTGAAATTTTCGAGATGACGAATCTTTTAATACTTTTAATGCCGAATCAGAAAGAAAAATTAGGTACCCCTACTTATTTGAGGAGAATTTCTGGCGAGGGCAGATAGTTGTGCGGGTAGCAGCATAGAAAGGGGTACACTTAACTTTTTGAAAACGAGTTGAAGTGTGCTTTTCATTTTAGTATGACCTCTGAAGAAATTTTTGAAAAGAACTGCCATCGAAAAATTCTCCCCCGGGGGAGTGAGAGGGAGTTTTACGGAGGTTTTTTACTCCTATTTCTCCATATGAAGGGGTGGGGTGGATAAGGTGTCATTTTTATATGATCTGATCCATCAAAACTCAAATCTATAATTAGTTTTCTGATCGAAAGTGTAAACTCGTATAATCGTAGAATTTGTGACGTGAAAAGTGGACGATTTTGAAGAAAATTTTCATTTTGAGACGAGTTGTATTGATGAACTTGAGTTTGAAAACAACTACGAGTATAATTCGAGGCTCCTTAATTCAGTGGCGTAGCCAGGATTTTCTCATGAGGAAGGGATTGGAGAGGTCTGAACGTATATCTGTGGAGTTATTTTTAAAATTTCTTTAATACAGGTATGGCTCATCTCCTTTTTAAAGGGGTGAGAAGAAGTGAAAATTTTTATAATTTTTGGGTTAGAATCAAGTAAAATTTCTCAGTGCCCAAGCGAAGCGAGCAGGGCGAAAATTTTGCGAAAATGTTTGAAAAAATAGCAATTTTACCTTCAAAAACTGCATTTTGAGCAAGACTTACAATAGAAAAATTGTCAAAAATAATCAATTTTCAAAAAATCAAAAATTTCCGAAAGTAGGTACCTCATGAAAACAGAAAAAAATTAATTGCATTGTTATTAAAATTGAAAATTTTCAAGAAATCTATTTGTCAAAATGAATTTTAAAATTGATGGAATTATCAAAAATCAAAGATCGAAAATTGTATATTTAAAAGTATTGAAAAATGGATCGATCAATATTTTTTCTTTACCTGTCAACTTGAACAACTAGAATCAAAAATACCAATATTCCCATCAAACACTGACACTCCTGACGTTCCGACCCACATCTAAAGATTCCTTTGAATGTATGTCAGCGAGCTCAAAAAAAAGGACAGTAAGTTAAAACTACATACTCCGCGAATAGTCACCGGGTAAATATCTAAAAATGATTATTAAATATGCAGCTAATAAATTACGCTACAAACTATGTGTCACTTTTTCTCGCGACATTTAACATATCTCATCGACCTCTTTACATTCCGTCAAAATATTGCGTAAATTTCGCTCATTACCGAACTCGTGAAAGTAACCCCGGTCAAAGAGCTTCCAACAAAAGATTAATTCACTCAGCGCAGCGTGAAAAAAAAAACCGATCTCCCGCTGCGAATTTTGTATATTCAAGAATAGTCAATGAAGCTAACGCGGTACTGATTAAAAACATATACATTATCGATCGACTAGACAGCGTGTATTTATTATTTTTGACCGATCCTTATCGTATCTCGTACAACTCGTACGTAGGTACTTCTGCTTTACGTACATAAGTACGAAATAGGTATGTGTCTACTTATATGAGGAACGATTAAGTTTGTCAATAGCGAGACACTTTGGCGCCGAGTGAAATTCAAATATGACGTGAAAATCATTTCTGTTTTATTAAAAAAGAAAACCAATACGCATGTAAATTAGCAATTAGTCACACTCTTCTTTACCCACTTAAATGACATAAGTTGCTAAATATTCAGATTTGCCGCAAAGCAAGTCACCCATGTCCAAACTTAATGATAATACAAATTTGACTCTGACGATTGTACTATATCCTGCGACCAATTGCACATCGACTTGATTTTATTTTAAGCTTCTTGGCAAAGATAGCCATTAGATCGAATGTCATAAATCCATCAAAGTCGTCAGACACTACGAAGAAATTAGCCTCTTTCGTGAGTAGATACCTTCCTGGTATTCGGACAATTCGTTCAAGCGGGATAACCGCAACGTTATCGTACACTAATGAAGAAATTAATTTCGTTGCTCATAGCCAAATAAATCACCATGAAAATCGACTCAACATTTATCAGTTTCGGTACAACCACAACAAACAAGCCCGCCGCAGCACTGGTTGGAAAATTTCCCGCTCTTCGACAATTACGTGCACTCGGCTGCCAACAATTTACCTACATAGAAGGCCGTCGCACTATCCGCGCCGCATCGTTCTTATAAAATGTAATTTTCTTTACACATCGAGTGGAAAGTCCAACTACCTGTTGTATAATTGAATATCCAATACCCGCCTCGCTGTACATATCATGAAACACGCCACAAAGAAACCATTCGGCACGTGCTATAAAGGACAAGACGCGCCGTTAGAAAATTCTACTCTTCGATTAACCCCCCGCCCCCTGCTTGCCACCGCCCGACCGACCCTGTGACTTGAAGTTTGAATCGTAACGCATAACATCTGCTCTCGTAATGTTTCGCATAGGAATGAAGCTTCACTTAATCTGCGAACTGGATTTATCGATGGAAACCCGCATAAATTGATACATCAATCGCCGATTATCGTTAGTAATTTGCTATAATCGAAGGAAGTAGGTATTCTTCCCTGAACTAGTTCTTCTCTTCGGCAGCGACTCGCGCGGTGACACTCCTTTTACTCGTTCCATAGGCCCTGAATAATTGATGCGCGGTAGCCGAGCAATTTGTTCTTTTTACTGAAAGCGATATTGAATCGTTTCCATTTATAGTAGAAAAATCTTCATACACATAATAATTCATCAGATAATGAAAAATCGAGATTTAATAAATAGATAAGCGTATTATTCCTGCAGTCTACGTGTCCGGGTATCTTACCTCGTCGCTAGATAAAAAGCGAACTACAAACTAGACGTTGTTGGTCATCATACATTTTATACAATGCCTAACCGACATTATATTCATCACGTGTAAAGTGAATTCGAGATGATCCTTGTATGCTCGCATCTTCGCAACGAGCGTTGTGCGGTTTCATGTGATGCGATACTTCAACGCGCATTTCGATTAGGTAGGCACAAGTTTCATATTCATCTGTCAGCTGTCGTGCAATTTTTTTTAAATCACATCAAATTGCCAGAATTTCAATCGTTCAACTTTTCATGTTCTTCCTAAATTGCCGATTTCTATTTTTTTTTTAAAAACGACAATTTTTCCAAAATTTTTCGATTAAAATTTTTCAAAAATTGTTTAATTCTTCATTTCTCTACTAAATTTTTAATTAGCACCTAATTTTTTTCTTCGATTGACCACTTTTGTATTTCTTCCAAAATGTAATAATGTAATTTCTTTTCTTTTTTTTTTTTAAATCGTCAACTTTCCATTTTTGGATAATTTTCTACTTCTATTTCTGTGTTTAAAAAAATTCAATTTTAATTTTCTTGAAAAATTATCAGCAATTTTTTTTTTGAATTGCTAATACGAAACTTTTTTCCCAGTTCAGTTGTTAATTTTTCATTCTTTCCTTTAATTGGTCACATTTTACTTCCCTTTCAAAATGTCAATAGTCATTTGAAAATTTTTTTTTTAAATTGGCAATTTTCAATATTTTTTAAACCGTAATTTTTTTATTCTTATTGTTTAGAAAATTGTCCTTCCACTAATTCTTTTTTCAAAATGGTCAGCTTTTTAATTTCAATTTTCCAATATTTTTATTTTTCGAACCCTAAATTCTTAACTTTTTTCCAATTAAGTATATTCATTAATGGTCAATTTTATGCATTTTTAAAAAAGGAATTGCTCGTGTTTATTATTTTCGATTGTCAAATTTTTTTATTCTTCTAAATTGACAGGCAAGAGACATTTTTAAAAACAAATTCAGAATTTGTATTTTTCTCGAATTGTTTTGCGTATACTTTGGATTGATACTTATTTTTAAATTTTTTTTAAAACCTGAGGCCCAATTTTTTTTAGAATCGTTCAAGGCTTCTGCTATATGCTTCCAAAATTTAACGAACGTGAAAACTCTGTTACTACGCTCACTGGCATGGGAAGGGAAACAATTAGGTACTACGGGCACAGAGGACTGTACAAAAAGTCTAGGTCTTTTCCATTTTTATTTTTTCCTTCATTTCTGATCAGTTACGAAACGTGCTTGAACTCGAGCTCACTTAAACAATGACAATACCATTTCAAATTACAAGAGTGAAAATTTGCTCACCAGCCACAATGGGCGATTTCGTTAGCTTTTCCATCCGGGTGGGTCGGTCATTTTGACATTTTGCATCGCGTGTCGCGCCACAAAACGGCCCGCTGAATCCGGCATCGGTAGTGCGCTTCTTCTAGAAGCTGGAGCTGCATAAAATACATATCGAAATTAGCAACGAATAAGGCAATTTATAAAACGTAGCGCTTTGGGCGGCCCAGCTACCTGGTATTTTTTATATTTTTAATAATTCATTAACGCCGTGAGTTATCTTGGTTTTTCGTGAAAGTTGATTTATTATTATTTTTTTTTTCGCGAGGCAATTTGTAATTCAACACATTAATTGTTAGTTCACTGAGGCAAAACTGCGCAGATAGCAAATAGTACACATGACGCGAGTGATGGTCGTAATTTATGAACCATAAAATCTCACTGTACACGCGGACACGGACAAGTGGCAATAAGAAATTTAAAAAGTATTTTTTTTCCTAATCAATACGTTCCTATAGCTTTATAAATTCGCGGATATACGTAAACGTATCCCTTCTCTCTATACTTACTACTTAGGTATTTTCCCATCATATTTTTTCGCAATATTTTCGCACCGTCTCACGATTTAGAAAATACTTACATAGTTAATCTCAGCACGAAAATTATTCCAAACATTGAACTACATAGAAATACGAACAGTTGGGTGCTAAATCAATCTAGGTATACGATACAAAAAAAATGGCTATAATTTGCCAACTGCAGTGAGCCAGAGCTTTTGCTACGATCACGACCTATATCCCTTGATTGTTCGATGATCATTTCATTAACAAACACGGTAATTTTTTGCCCGATTTAGGTGATTTTTCGAAGATAATCCATAATCGCGAGCTGATTTCACTAGCGTCACGTTTCATTTTGCGCCGCGAGAACGTGTTAGACGATGAAATGGAGCCTATCAGTGATCTTGCATTTTGCACAGCGCGGCGCTGTTACGCGTTAGTCGAAAATTCATCGCTCATCGATATTCGATACCTGGGCTGCGGCCAGCCGTTGCCTTCAGTTATTATCATCATTCTGACCTGCTCGTTAGAGTTAATCTTTAAACAAACTTCACCGCAAACCAGTGTTTTCGGTGAAAGTGTTAACTGTTTCATTTAACGCGAGCTCAAGAAAGTCGTAATGTATATAGGGATTGTTTGTAAAGACGTCTTCAATTATTCAGCATTCTATCCTTAATGATTGCAAGAATCGCTCAGCAAGAAAGAAAAAACAAATAAAACTTCTTGGCATTGGATATCACGTTTGTACGCAGTTGAAAACGTTTTACCTCATTTCTATGAGAAGTTAGGTGCATAATATTATTGTTGAAAAATTACTCGATGATACTAAATTGAGACACCTAACACATATTCCTTAGGTGACAAGTCACTAGAAGAATTGAAGGTCAAGTGACTACATAGCGGAAAAAAATCATCTATGCAATACTTTCTTAGATTTTTTTTTTTCAATTTTTCATCTAATTTTTTTGAAAATTTTTCGGATTTTTTTAAAAGTTTGTCAGTTTTTATTTTTTTTTTAAATTGGCAATTTTTAATGATTTACCCATTCGTCAATTTTTTATTTTTAAAAAAGTTATCAAAAGTTCAAACTTTTTTATTGAAAAAAAAAAACTTTTAATTTTCATTTTTTTTAAAAAATTTATTAGCATTGTGAATTTTTAATTTTTTCAAAAAATTGTCATTTAAAAAGAAATCTTTCTTTCTTTTTTTTTTTCAAATGATTGATTTGGATTTCGAAAATTTTTTTATTTTTAAAAAAAATGTTAACCTTATTTATTTTTGTTATTTTATTATTCTTAAAAAAATTTTGTTCCAAATTAATATTTTGTGTCAAATGAACAATTAGAAAATCATCATTTTTTTAACGATTGTGTTAGACATGTGAAATGACAATTTAGGAAAAAAAAATGACAAATTCCGGAATATTTTTTTTTGATAATTTCGAGGAAAACTTCAAGACTTGCAAGATCTTTTTTCACAACTCCTTACAAAATTGACTGAAATTTTGGAATTTTTTCGGAAACTCTTAATAATTCAACAATTTTTAAATAGAAAAATTCAATTTCATACAGTTTGAGAATTTACCTATTTGGAAAAAATTCCAGAGCTTTTCATTCGACAAGCCCAACAGGTATAATCCAGTTCTTAGTCGTAATAAATTCACCACGCTTTTATTTTTAACCGGTTGCCTAGTTGCAAATAAGTACCATATACACAGCACGTACGTATGCACTTATGTGTAACGTTATGCTCGGTTATTATAACATCTGGTTAAACGTATATTTGCATTAGATTTTCTTCGATGTATAAATCTGCTGTTGAACTGATGCTGATTGTCTATCGAGTACAAATCACTTTCACTGAGCGTTTATTTTTCACCGGTCGGCTAATTCATAAAGTCGTCCGCTGACCACCTAATTAACGGAAAGTTTTTGATAACGATCGTGTATGTTAAAATTTTAATGCCACAAGTGCAATAATAATCTTTCACCAGAGTCAAATTAAGTAGCGTTACACATTAGTGAAAGGTATCGCTCGGTGCCCTACCCTACTACCCAATGCATCGCTATATACATTGCACTTCTGTACGAAGGGAGGTCAGAGCACAATTTTGTAAACAACGACACCAGACACTATTTATTCAAGTACCTACTTACTCGCGTAGGCACAAGATAATGACGACACAGATGAAACTGTATCGATGGATGCGAGCCCACAGGTTTTAGATCTATGACCCGAGTCCATCAACCCCATAGTCGTGAACGTTTCCAAGTACCTCGTAAAAATGAACTCCAATTAAATAACAATTTTCACCAAATACCGTTTAATATACTCTATCGCATCTTATCGTAATTACCATCTCATTCCACGCATCACCGACGCACAAAGACAATAAAAAACCGTATCTCGTATATATGTATATTTAATTACAAGCAAACCATGCACGATTAACAATCTGCATTCTTTGTAAATTCACACTCCTTTTTCATGTTCTCTCCGCCGCCGCCACCTCCACCATTCGGGTAATCGCAATCTACATCTCATCTGCTGTAATATGCATCTTTCCAGAGATGCCCCCATGTTCAATCGAGTTCGTCACTGGGCCCAGAATGGCGCCCAGTGCCGCTTTATCACCCTCTGTGCGAACCTGCCCGTTCGCCAAACCTAGTTCAATAGGAATCGAGCCATATAGACGCGAACGTTTTATATCATTAATAATCGCAAGTCGGTCAAACATGATCGACGATAATCAATTTGTTACATTTATGCCTCTTATACTGCGGGAAGGTACTTGTAGTGGTAGTAACTTTTACTCTTTCCAACTGAATTACGTTTACCAGTAAATTATGATTTTTATGATGGATTGATTCGATATCGATGCCAAGGTAATTTCTTTTCCGACAAGTTACGTTGTGGTAAAGAATCACTCCGAGAGGTATTGTGTTTATCTTATTCCTTTATTTTGTTTTCTTTTGCATCATTTTGCTTTCTTTGACTCGGCGTAGACGGGAAGAAAAAGCAAATAAAATCGTTTGGATTGGATTTTAATTTTAGTGGCGAGGGTCTTACAGATTTCAAAAACTGATTGTATTTTTTCGATATTTTCGAATTTTTTGAACTTTTTACCTCGCAGATGAAGTAGCTTTGTCGAAAATTTTCTGGCCAGGATCTATCTGTACACACTATTTTTTCCCCCAATTTTCCTCTTTCATTAATTTGCTTTCCATTCGAAAAAAAAAGTTTATCATCGATAAAATTTTTTATAAAACATTTCTTTTTCTGATTTCCTTGATTTCCTTTTTGATTTTCTGTTTGATCTCATCAAAAAAAAAAGTTTTGATTTTTTGTTTAAATTTTTGTTTTGAAAAAGTATTCACTTTTTGATTGATTCTCTTTTCAAATTTTTTTCTCATTTTTTTTTTCTGATCCAAAAAAAAGTTTTCTACAAAAAAATAGGTGAATTAATTTTGTCGGTGAATAAGTTTAAGTACCTACATCGAAAAGAGTGTTTGTATTTAAATTTTTCAGATTTCCTTCTCAATTTATTTGGAGAAAATGTTTTTTTTCTGATTCTTCCGGAACAAGTTCAGAGAAAACTTGCAAATTTTTTCGCATGATTTTTCCCCCTCTTAAATTCCGAATATGAAGGTCTTCTATAGCGTTGAATTCACTTTTAGCTTCATTTTAACCAAAGACGCCAAGAAAACTTCGAAGGGGAGGGGAGATGACTTGAAATTTTTAAAATTTAGTGAATAGGACAATGGGCATCTCACAATTTTTTCTTGATATATGCCAAGTTTCGAAACAAAAATTGGAACCAGTTTCAATTCATATTGAAAGTTCAAGTTGAAAATGTACTGCGACCATTAATCGAGATTGAACGACGAATAATTGACGGTTTTAATTTTAATTACAACTTATGCGGCGAGATTCGGTTACTCGATACTTGCGTAAAAATATGCATAACACGAAAGTTTTTAACACTAAGCGCGTTAATCTTACGTATAGGCTCGTACACAGTAAGTAGATACATATTTTTTCTTCTGCAAATAACGGTAGATACTCGTAATGATTGTAATTTTTCATCTGTAACTTGGTCTATACGGTAGACAACTTTTAATAAGTTAATTACACCGCATCGCGGCTCGTAATGCAAAAGGCAAGAAGCGATATGTTTCCTCGTCGGTATAAAATAACCGTGTTGGCGTTCGCGTTTGCCTAGAGAACTGGTTTTTTTTGCGTTATTTTTAAACCTTTTTCCTGTTTCGTGTTTATAAATATTTTGGCGAGCTTCGATTACGACGTTCGACGACCCGATTCTTTCACTATATGGATGGGCAATTGACGACGCGACGTCGCGATGGTATTGGTGCTGGCCGCATAACGTTGTGCGAAATAGTCGCGAAAAATTTAAAAGAGAAATTAATTCGGTTCAGTGCATTATTTCTGCATACAGGTTTTTTGCAAATAAAAAATGTCAACTTGCGTGGAATGCGATACAAATTTTCGGATAGAGAGTTTCTTCCACCATTGGCATAGAATTTGCACCGACGATGCCGTTCGCGTGGAATGCGTCAGCGCGTTTATTAGTTTATTTCGGAGGGTATACGTATCCATGCCCGATAGAGTTGTATATAAATTTGATGATAGTGTAGGTATACTTAAGACCCGCCTCACCTTTCCCGTTCGAATATCCCGAAGATTTAAAGAAATAATAAACATCGTCTGACGTATTTTCGACTAAAATTCCACTAATAGCTTAATTCCAAATAGGCTCGTAACACCTCTAATTACACAACTATCGAGCTATCTCTTCTTTTTCTTACGCTTGCACTAATCCGAAACACGCCGGTAAATGCGCTATAACCAGAAATTTCCTCGAAGTCGAAAGCGTCAAATACATTGAAGGTGTAACGTTGTATTCGTACATGACATGGGCCTTATGACATGATGAGAATCACCAATTCACCATCAGGCTTATATGCGCATGCGGTTTCGCACTATTTCAAGGTATCTAAAACCAATTTGAAAATTATGCATCCTCTTGTACCATTTTACGAAGGTACGAGTCCAGTGACTAGAATAGAGATTTGAGTGACCTCCCAAAAATGGCATTTTTAAAAGGGTTTTCAGGGCCTAGTGGCTACAAATAAATTTCAACTAATATAAATTTCTACATACGAGAATAAGTAAATTTGGTTATTTTTTCCCTTACACGATGTGGTTAAATGTAAAAAATCCCTATTTCTGGTAAGTTTCAAGTTTGTAAAATAATTCCTAAAACTCTCTCAGTTTTCTGAATAATATTTAGCTATTATTTTGCATGTTTTTGTGACTTTTAGAATCCCATAAGGAAAAGGGTCGTATGAAAAGTCAAATAACTGAGACGGTGGCTCAAACATAAGGAATCTTATTTTTAGACAATGGTGACATTCGCAACATGAAAAAATTCTATGTTTATAAAGAACCAGCAATAGACATTATAATTGTTTTTTTGTAAGTACCTAAGAAAATTTGCAATTTTTTTCTCATAAAAAAAAAATTATCTCATCAAAAAACCTTGAAAAACTAAAAAAAATATTTTTGAATTCTTCACTTTTTTAAAAAAACAATTTTTTGACTAAAGAAAAGAAACTCACTATGAAAAAATCTTCCATCAAAAAAAAAATCAAGTACATAAGAAAGTCATAAAAAATTTGTGAAGATTCTTCATCTAAAAAAAAAAAAGACGAAATTTTTATAACTTTTTCAAATTTCTACAATTTCTCTTGAGAAAATATGCTCTCCTCCTCTAATCTCAAAATGAAAGAGCTTGATTATTTTATGAATCGTATTTTTAAAAAAATAAAAATAAAAGAAGCGTTATTTCGTATTATTAATTTGCGACAGGTAGATACACATATTCATAATTCATCGTTGTAATTTTTATTGACGTTGACGTAGTAGGAGGTCTTGAAACATTAATTCGCTACCACGAGCTAAATTTGACTTTTAACGGTTAATATTCCATAAAATGAAATAGGTAGTTTACGGCGGTGTATTTTCTTTTCATTCATTATGATCTCTAGACGAGGATTTATTCTATCAAAATACCAAATCTTTACCAAAATACCCTCAAAAAAATAAAATAAAAAATAAAATGATATGACATTCTAGTAACGCTGAGAGAATGAGCGTTCAAATTTTCTCTCACTCCTGAATCCTGGTGTTCGATTTTGCTTCGCTGATTACCTACTTTATTACTAAATTGGAATACCGAGCCGAGTACTTAATACTTAGATTTCCCTCTCCGTGTTTCTGTCTCTCTTTCTCTCTGGTGAACTAAACCAACGATAATTTTTTCTATAATTTCAAAGTGTAATTTACAATTGTGTAGATTAATGAGAACTGGATTTTTGCAGAGTCGTATGTGACTGCTGGCCAATCTTCCCCTTCTCTCACAGTACTTTAACAAATGCGCGATGATTTAGTCGATGGGAAAAATGCGCTTGTAAAGGTACAAATCTAACCAGAACCGGGTACTATTTCCTGGTGCAGTGACGATCGCCTTATAAGTGAATTTTTTTTCATTAAATCCGACCTAATTACAAAAATAATCCGCAGGGCGCAATTCATACTTCGGTACGGCGTTAAAAATGTTGTATCGCGTGTCGACGTGCGACGTACGACGTGCGGAAGCAACCGAGCTTTGCGTATGGGTACGCAAATCTGCCAAATTTAAAATTCATAGTACACGATTTATAGCGTACGCAGTACCGCGCCGTCGCCAACTCGGCCGCAAACCGGTTTCGAGTGGTGAGCGAGCTTACGCGAATTTCCGCCGTTTCTTTTTGCTTTTTTAATTTGTTGCGCGTATTTTTTGACAAGCTAATTACATATGGCAATAATGGCGAAATATATTTCATCGGTGTACGTCCGTAACATATTATATGAGTATGTTTCGATCGGTAGGTATCAAAGAGATGTAAATATTCCTGACAAGTACCTGTTTACGGTGCGCCGCGTGCCTTACCGCGTTCGTCGACTTTATGGTAATCGTGCTGACAAGTGACTACCGCACACACTCGCCTACAAGATGTAATTGACTTTTAAGTTCAACCACTTTTTAAATCCTATACATGCATCGAAACACGCATACGCGCCTAGTAAACGAGTAATGCAGTCGTAAGACGAGGCTGCAGGTAGGTAGATAAATACTTATTTTCCCGAGCTAGATATTATTTACGGAAAATATTATCGTGTCGTATTTGTATTGTTTCGAATAATGCAAAAAGTAATCAAACCGACAGCAAAGCGTTGGTAGG
>JAAOIU010180531.1:0-21430 GCA_018107765.1 Hypogeococcus pungens | reverse complement strand
AAAATGGGTCTATAATTTTTGTTTGTTTTGAAAAATTTTAGTACTTTTTTTTTCCAAAAGAATATCCCTTTACCATTTTGTCATTTTGTTCCCAAAAGAAAACCCCTATAGAAATAGAATATAACTGATAAGAAGTGGGAGAAATGAATTGATTAACTTCGTTAATTTTCACTCATTTAATTAATTAATTTATTAATTACGTCGCATTGCGTACGTTCTGGCATAGTGGTAATTGATAAATCAATCGTTGCTTTATTGCTTCACGGTTTTGAAATTTTGACATCTAACTCTTCAAACAAAAACAAAACGTGTCAAAATCAAAACTTGAAAGTTGAAATTTAAACTTTGGTCAAAACTGACGTCACTAAGCTCCTTGCTTGCAGGTAGTAGCGAACACCTGATTGCTGATAAGGTCAAGTGGTCGTAAAATTTCTCCTCATGATCTTGAATCATTCTTGAATGCACGTTTTGGCCGGATAATGTATCTTTGTTGACCTACGAAACTATTTCGTAAATTTCAGTAAAATTTCACGATCAATTTACAAAATTTTTAGTGCTAAATTTTCTTCTGCTTTGGTGTATTCTTGCTGCTCAACCAGTAAAAATGGACAGAAAATTCTTCGTTGGTGGAAATTGGAAAATGAACGGCGATAAAAAGTTCATCAGCGAATTGGTAGAGTGTCTGAAAAAATGTAATATTGATTCATCCGTAGGTAAGAAATTAATACTTTAAGTGATTATAATTACCAATAGGAAGCATATCAGATTTATAATTACTGCTAATTTTTCATCCGTAGAAGTTGTAGTTGCTCCTCCATCCGTCTACCTAGACTATACGAAATCTATTATTCCACAAAATATTCAAGTAGCTGCTCAAAACTGTTACAAAGTACCAAAAGGAGCCTTCACAGGTAAATTTAGCATATTGAACCTATACAAACTATTTGAACAGAACGTTTTACCAACATGAGTAACCATTCAAAACGATTTAAAAAAATTTTGGCTATCTCAAAACGAATCTTTTTCTTTTCTATCTAAATGTATAATCTATCGATATTGCTTGAAATCTGAATTTCTCTCATCAGGTGAAATTAGTCCAGCTATGATCAAAGATATCGGATTAGATTGGGTCATTATTGGACATTCCGAGAGAAGAAATGTTTTCGGCGAAAACGATAGTGTAAGTGATTTCCAATTCGGTAATTTTATCGCCAGCAGCTCGATCGAATTCATCATGTTATTTTTTTCACATTAGCTGACAGCTGAAAAAGTTGCGCACGCCTTAGAAAGTGGTCTCTCGGTGATAGCTTGCGTAGGAGAAAAGCTCGAAGAAAGAGAAGCTGGTCAAACCGAAGCCGTTGTATTTCAACAAGTTAAAGCGATAGCTGGTAAAATTGGTGAATGGAAAAACGTTGTAATCGCATATGAACCTGTCTGGGCCATAGGAACAGGGAAAACAGCTACGCCGCAACAAGTACTGTATTTTCGGATTGAAATGTCAAACATCCGACCGACTGTTAATATGTCTTCTTTTGTAGGCTCAAGAAGTACACGAGAAGCTACGCGAGTACATCAAAAAAGAAATATCCGAAAAAGTAGCCAAAGAAATTCGCATTATTTATGGCGGCTCTGTGACGGGCGCGAACGCTAAAGAATTGGCGAAAGAAAAAGACATTGATGGATTTTTAGTTGGTGGTGCTTCGTTGAAACCAGAATTCATCGATATTATCAACGCTAAAAAATGAACTCACGTGTCATCTTGGAAGTCGATCAAATTGTATAATACTCCACAGTTCCTTAAAGTTCACCACTAAGGAGGTACATTCGTTAAATTCTTTTTTTTTTAAAGTAGAGATTTTTATTACAACGATAATGATATCATTTTATCGCAGTCTTTATTTTCTGTGTGTTCTATTTTGTCAGCTGGTTAGCAAATATGATAGGGATTATTTATTTTTATTTTACTTTTGTTTTTGTATAAAAGTTTAATTTGCTTCTCGATATTCCCACAGTTTACTTAAATGTAATTCAAAATGAAAATTTTCAGGTCTACGCTTTGAAATTGATCATCGCTTTTTCGAGTAATAAATGTTTTACAACCAACTCGTTAATTTTATTTGTTCTGAAAAATTAATCAGTAATCGAGTGGATGTTCTAAACTACGCACTTAGGTGCTAGTTTAATTGTTAATTTACATGATGCATCGTTATCGCATTCAGTTGAATCTTCTTTGCCTATTTTTAGAATGAAAATAAAAATGAATAATCTTATCTCAATTGCTATGAGTTGTGAGATGAGCCGCGTGAATAGAATGAAACGTGATGAATACTCTTTGGGAATCGTCATTACAATAATTTATCAACATTGTATAGCAAAGACTCGGATACTACGTAAACAACTTTTTTATTAAATGATGAACCTATTGCAACCTATGTGTGCTTATGGTTATTTAGTACTATACGTTCGCCAATATAGATATGTATTACTATTGAAATGAACTAATTTACGTACGATTCGAAATGAAAATGTTGCCGCTACCCGCAAATTTATTATTTAATAATTAAACGTACTCGCAGATATTGACAATTTAGCAAGGTTTACATGCTGTTCTGCTTTTTGATCGTTTCACTGTTCTGGTTTCCAGTTTGATCGTTTGATTAGAAGCATTTATACGACTTTTCATAATGTCTTGGTTCATTATTATCTGGGGAAAAAAAATCGGTATCATGATGCAAGGTGCTGATGAAAATGTGTATAAATATGGAAATGAGAATTGAAGTGAAGTGAAATAATAGATACGGCGAACCTTACTCCAATATGTAATAAAAAATGATCGTGTATGTACACACCTTTTGAACTAACTCTTCAAAGGCAAAGCTAACACCGTAGCTAGTTTTTGCGCTAGTTTCAATAAATAATGCATCGTGTCGTTTCGCAAATTTATATGCTTCTTCTCTCGAAACTTGTTTTTCTCCCTAAATAATAATAATAATAATAATAATAATAATAATAATAAGTGATTCTAAAAAAATAAAAATCATTCAAGAAACGTAGAACACGAATAATTTGGCTGGGGAGAATGTGTATCATATAACGTACATAAAATTATAAACTCGAGCTAATGTGCGTGTATCCAAGGCTATTTACTCTGTAGGTACCTATTTATTAAGGAACGCCAAATGAAGTGAATTAATATCAAAACCATCTCGATAAAAGACTTACCACATCAATTTTATTCCCAACAATCATTTTAGCGACGTAACCTGTGCGATTATTTTCTATTTCTTCGAACCAGACGGCCAAATCTTCGAAACTTTTTCTGTTAGTTACATCGTAGACTAATATGGCACCTTGTGTGCTTCTGTAATAATTTCTCGTAATCGTCCGAAATGCTTCAGCACCACCGGTATCCTTTTTTAAAGAAATATTCCGAAGACGTAGTTCTCACATTGCTTGATCAGCTAGACTTAAGAATGTATCATCAACTCACCCAAATTTGTAATTTAACATTATAACCGTCAATGTTGATAAATTTCGTTTTATAGTCTATTCCAATGGTGGTAATACTTCCTTCTTGAAAATCATTATCTACATATCGAACAGCTAAACTAAAGTACAACAATGTTTTGTAATTAATATCGAAGTTTTCTGATAATCAAACACTTACCTAGATTTGCCGACACCGCTTTTTCCAACTACGAGTATTTTTAGCGTTATATCCTCATTTAAAAGTTCAACCATACTTTTTTCATAAACATTAAATCGCGTTCTTCGGTTTAAGTGAAACATTTCACCTAAGGAGAGTCTCAAGTCTGGACTCAATGGTCATCAGTAGATAAAGTCAATTTTCCTATCTAAGTAGTTATCGAAGATTTTCATTAAGATATCGATGATAAAAAAATTAGTAAATTAATTAAGCATTGATATCGTTAGACGACAGCTAAAAAAAAAATACAACGTACGTAAGTATGAATCGATGTTTATTGAAAATTAAAAACACCGCATAAAAAATACCCGTAATAAACAACCATCTAATGGGGTTGGAACGACGATTAAAGCTCGAATACAACACATATTTACAAATTCATCTTAAAACATCATAACGTAATTTAAATTTAGAAAAATAAATACTCGTGCTCGAACATTTGAAAAATAGGTGCGAGTAAGAAATTCGACCGTTGCGCTAATCTGTAGACATTTTGAAAAATAAAGTGAAACGCACTTCATATGGCATAATACCTGAAATGGCTAAATTTTTTGATAAACCTCTGATATGTCAATTAGATTAAAATAGCGATGAGCTGAATAATCAGCATTTGAAATCGCATGCGAACAACTGAGTATTAAATTCTAAAATCGATGTTAAAAAGAGAAAAAATTAACACGTGCGACACAATAACATGGCTTAGTTTTGAAAATTTAAACAGACGTACACAATTTTTATCAAAACCACGAACAGCATTTAACTTCTTGCGTTGACGAATTTTCTTCATTCAGTGTGTGAGTTTGCCTATTAGTCTTGTTGGCTTCCCAAAGCGTAGGTGTTTCAATTATCTAAAATGAACACAATGCGTGAAATTTGCATTGAGAAATCAACTTCAACACTCCGAAAAAGTCATACGAACGCTTACTTTTTGTACCAAATCTTCAAATGCGAACTGTACACCATCCTTTGTTTTTGCACTAGCTTCGATAAATAACGTTTTATGCCTTCTAGCGAACTGTATACCTTCTTCTCTGGTAACGGCTCTTTCACCCTACAAGTATCAATGTAGCAATAAAAAATATGAAAGTGCTTAAATAAATGCAGTTTTTGAATAAATTTACGAATACATCAACTCGTTGACAAACCTTGTCTATTTTATTCCCTACGATCATTTTGACGATGCCACTTCTGGTAGAATACATTTCCAATTCATTGAGCCACGACTCTAATTTAATAAAGCTGGCACGATCCGTTACATCATAAACTAAAACAGCTCCTTGAGCATCTCTGTAATAACTGGGAGTGAGCGTTCTGAATCTTTCTTGGCCAGCAGTGTCCTGATAGAAATATACATGCGAATGTGATCAATTCGCATACTTTTTCCACTTTTAATTTTATACGAACATAACAGAATGCTTACCCATACAGCTAATTTCACAGCTTGACCATCTACCACTACAGTTTTAGTTTTGAAATCAACACCGATCGTTAAACCCAACTCGTCATCAAATCGATCATGAATGAATCGTAACAATAAACTGCGAAAAAGTACAAACAGACATGTAATTAAAATCATAAAAAGATGATAAAGGCAAAGAAAGAAAAAGACCAAAAAACACCTTGATTTTCCGACACTGCTTTCCCCGATGATGAGAATTTTCAAGGTAGTTAGTACATCTTCATTTAAACCGGCCATCCTTGGAATGGGCAGATACTGGCATATGTTTTCATAAAAAGTGCTAACAAAATTTTCGGAAATCCTCTTAACTAATCAGCTGTTTAACAATAAAGAAGAAATTACGTCGTTATCAAGATCGTTTGCGAAAGTTTAAAACACTTTAAATTAGAGTTATACGCAATACTCGCATAAGGATTAGCTTCCATACAGACATACAATATGATGAAATTCACCAGAAATATTTATAAAAATTCCTAACATTAACAATTCAACCGCAAATTGTACAATGATTTCGATATTGTCCAATGTAAATTTTTTGCTGTATTCTTAATTCTTATCACAAGTTATTTGCATATTTTTATCAGTCGTAGATGGTAATGAAAAGAAACTCCTCGAGTTGTCAACTGCCGAATTCGATCAAGAGTATTATCGTTCTTTATACCGCCTTACCTTCACAAAACATCCAATTCCAATCAAACAAATCGTTCATTTTCGAAATGAGAACTTTGTAAAAAAAATATAGCCAAGTCCTGCTTCCGATTATCCTCGACCTTGTGAACTCGATGACTCACGTCCCACTCTCCCGCCACCTTTTGCCAGCAGTAATACCTGTCCAAGCAAACTAAGCAATTCAATTTAAAACCTGCTTACTCAACAAAAATTTATTTTCCTCTCCATTCTATTTCTAACCATAATTTAAAAAAAAAAAATACCAAGCAATCTAAAAATATCTCGACTTGGTCATGTATAGTTTTCGAATCGTCATAACACTAAAAATCGAACAACAGTCACGATGGCTCCGAAACCAAAAGGTATTATAACCATTAATCCGTTTTTCAACTACTTGCGAGAAGTTCGCACACGAGCCGATTTAATCGGTAAAAGTGCTCGGGAAGCCTCGCAAATCGGCGCTCAAGAATGGCGGAACATGAACGACTGCGATAAAGAAAAATATCGCAAAATGGCCCACTCGAAAAGCCGTAGAAGCAGGAGCGCGACAACGCGACGTCGTCGATCAGGATTTCGAACGACGTACGGAATGCCCACAACTGTCAGGCGTGCGCGAAGTGCTCCAAGGGCCCGTCGATCCAGATCGAAGACGCGATCTGAGAGCGTAATGGTACTCTGCGCGCCGATGACAAGAAGAAGCCGATCTGGTGGAAGAGGTGTTAAAAGATCCACCCGAACGACGCGAATGTCATCAAAGCCTCGAGCTCGCCGGACAACGCGTAGATCGACCAGCAGAACGATGGCCAGGGCCAAAACTGTTAGAAGACGCTCGGCCACTAGACGATCGAGAACTCGCAAAGCTACAACGGTTTATAGAGCTATGAGTCGCCGTCGTCGTCCAGCGACCACTCGATCTCGTACAAGGAGATCGACTACAAGACGAACGAGAACGGCACGAAGAACAACTGCCGCCAGAACCGTGCGACCAAGAACCCGCAGGTCCACGACTAGGAGACGTCGAGTGGTACGAAAAAATTCGCCGATTAGACGCAAACGTGCACCAAGAAAAGTCAAGAGCCCGTCTATGTCGTGCGCATCGCCCACTACAGCCCAGATGGAATGTGGCCCCTGCCAGTAGGTCCTTCGGATTTTTAATTTATATTCTCTAATAAGTAAAATTCCTTTTAAATTTCACAAAATTCATAAAGTATCTTTTATAAAAATTTACAACAAAAATATTGAATAAAAATTTCTAGAAAAATCAATTTTTTATCAAACTTTATTTTGTGATTGATAAATAGATAAGAAAACTTCAACAACTCGAATCAAAACGAAAAATGTACATAATTATTATTCCACTAAATTGAAATCCAAATCAAAAAAAAATCACAAGTCGTAAAAATATTTTAATTAGAGTCGAATGAGAAATAAAACGGTACCACTCCGTTCACGCACCTTTTTCCAACACAAAAACAACTCTGTGTTGGTATGTTTGCAAAAATCATCAGCCGAAGCTAGCCAGTTTTTGACTCATCAATTTTACCTCTGCCAGCGTTTCCCGTTTGACGAAAATTTTTACGATTCTAAGCATCCACAGAACATTGTATTAAAATTTGATTCTTTGAATAATTGTATAGTAAGCACGGTACTCACTTTTTTATTAGCTCCAAATTTTATTTTGGAATTCAAAAGTTGTTGCACATTTTTCTGAGATCCAGTTGAAAACTTTTTGTAATTTCCAGCCGAATAGTCATGAGCAACGAAGTTTTGTTTTGGTTTCTCAGTTTTTTGCTTGGCTTTCCTGTTATTTGATGTCGATTCGTTTTCCAAGTTTTTATTTACTGAGACAGCGTTATTTTGATTTTTTTGTAATTCAGATTTGTCTTTAGGTTCAGTTTTGACCGTTGATTCATCGACTTCCACATGAGTTTCACACGTTACAGTAGCTTTAGATATTTTTTTACTAGGAACCTGAAATAATTTTGTCATTGGGGAATAAATGAAGCGTAATTTACAAAATGCAATAACAGAGAATAGTTGTTTTGGAAAGGTTTACTTCAGTCGATGAATTTTCAGCTTTTCGTTTACAAGATACATTTTCAGCCATTTTAACGTCAGTTTTCTGCAATATTCAAAAAATTAATATTTGATTAAATAGATGATAATTTGTAAGCTAATTGTTCAGTTTTTTTTTTTTTTTTTTTNGAGGTTCAACTTTAACGTCTTGATGTCGTTTTTCTTTCGGGATAAATACCATCTAAAAAAATTGATCTCAATTGATTTACATGAATTTTTATCCAATTTGAAAAAAAAAATTAATAAAATATAAATCACTTGTTCTTCTTCACTCTCAGGTTGAGACTTTTCTTCTTTTTCTTTCCTTGCCTTCTCTTCTTCAACCAATATGAACTCCACAGTTCTTTTATAACGTTCGTACGGTGATACAAATTTTACAATGGTACGTTTATTTGAAAACTAAACAAAATGTTATTCATCATTTATCGAAAGTATTATTCATAAAAATATGTCAGTCGTGCGTACCTTGGAATCGTCGTTAAAAACACTCACACGCGCTTCTCTTTCTGGCTCAGTAGTGTCGATGACGTCAGATCCAGCTAATAAGGTAGCTAAGTCATTTCTAAAATCACCAAGATGCGAAAAATCGTGTGGACTTTGCAATTTGCTTAGAAATGCCGCACTGCGAATGGCTAAAGAATTAGTAAAATGATGCATGGAACTCTGTAAATAAAACCAAATTTATCTGTCAAGAGCTGTTCTGTTTGTTTTTTTTTTTCATTTGTTGTTTGGAGCTTAATCATGGAGTATTTTATAGTAGTGATGGTAAGGGGCAGATTACGGGAAAGAATTTATTTTATGAAAAATTATGAAGTGAAGATTGAAGTTAATACGGGATTGTACTGCATTGCTAGGCTAATGAAAGTGAATCGGCTCATAAATTTCTTTTTCATTTCCGTAATTAAAGGTGATCTTTGCGTTTGCAAGTTTGAAATAAAAGTGATAGCACATCATTAACAATATTCTACCAGGGCTAAATTTATAGAAAAATGGGTACTAAAACAGCGCCAGATTTCAATTTTTATTGAGAAACAAAACAACTAATAATTGGTTCAAGGGACTGAAAATAAATAATAATCTAAATTAAATAGGACAAAGGTATGGATAGAAAATTGTAACGAAAATCACAGTTTGCTTTTGAGATAGTAACAGGAATCCACTAATGGATCAAGTATTCAAGGTTCATTAAACCCTCTAGCGTCCTCTAGCCCTAAGCCTAGTACGAGGATCGTTATCTAGATAATTTGCAATCATTTCCGACACGTTATTTACCATTTGCACGGGTTGTTTTCGCGCTTCACTGATAATATCAAATATTCTTTCCAGGTTTTTTCTCACTAAAACAGGGACCGGATTACAACATCCTAAAATTCCGTTTCTATCTTGTGGTAACATGTCGACTAAACGAAACAGCATGTGATTTGGCAGAACAAATCTATAACAACAAATCTGTACTTATTACACATTTCAACGTATTCTGCTGAAAAGAACTACCAATAATTTACCTCAAGCTCTCGTCTTCCTTACGAGCCATTTCATCTCTCCACAAGTATAAATGTCTCAAAGCGAATAATTGACGATTATCTAAATTACGTCTACAATCCTTGATCATTTTCATAAGACCTACTTCGTCGTTGGGCTTTTCGTAACGCTATAAAAAAAAAAAAGATTGAAATTATAATTAGCGTTTTTATTGAATGAGAACACAAATTTTTTCATCTAGTAACTTACTTTTCTACAAATATCAGCGGCGCGATTGAATATACTTTCTACAAGTTTTGTATCGCCACAGTCTTTATCAATTAAATCATTTCTTATCCTATCGTATATGTAAAGAAGGTAATGAGTATCACTTCTGGCGTAAGCTTGAGCAGCTGGATCTAAAGGTCTATGGAAATTGAGTCAGTAATTAAATTTGATTCATTAGAAGTATTTATTGATCAAAATTCACATACCTGATGCGCCAATCATATAATTGATACTGTTTATCAGCTTTGACATTGCAATAATGTTCTAATAAAAATGCTAATCCGAGTCTGTGAAAATTTAACTCCATCGCAGCGAAGAATGTATCAAACATGTTAACCACGTACAAATTTAAATCTTTTTGTAACCATTCAATATCTAATTCAGCACCATGAAAAACCTAAAGAAACTTACAACAGTAATTTTTCATAAGTAAAGTGCTGAAAGAAATGCAATTTACTCACTTTGACTATGGCTGGATCAGTGAATACTTCATTAAGTATGTGTAAATCGTCTCTTAACGCAATCGTATCGATAATATAATCGTCTTTTCTGGTTGATATTTGCATTAAACATGTAAATCCTTGATACGAACGGTAATCATGGTGCTACAACAGAAACAACATTATAAATGAACCGTAATAATTGATACAAGACAAAAATGAAAAGATACCTCTAAATCTACCGCAATTTCCGACTGTTTCATCAAGTCTCGTAACATATTTTTCAACTGTTCCTTAGTTTCGACAAAAATTTCAGGCTTTTCAGTAGCGTCCCACGGCTTTTGTGGAGTTACTCTACGTAAATGAGCGAGGGGAGGTGCGAAAAAATTTATTTCATACAGGTAAGGATGGCTATACCTGAAAATGAATATCATATTCAAGCAATTCTTTTAAAAAATGGTATGTATTGTAAAAGAAGTAATTTACTAACCTCATGGTACCACCGGGCCCTTTTTCCAACGCCAGTTCAAGCGGTTTCAATTGATTTGGTTTATCCAAAAGATTTGGTTTAAACGGGTCTTTAGAATTATCAACCTTAACTTTGAAATTTAATTGCGGTTTGACATGAACTCTAGCCATGTTGGTTGGTCTCCGTTTGTAAAGGCCTTGTCTAACAAATCTAGTAGTATCAGCATTTGGTCCATTATTTGGTACAAAAGTCTCGGGTTTTGAAGCAACACCGTTCATATGATCGATATTTCGTTTCTAAATTCAAATTAACACGTTAGTCAAAAACATGAACATGGACCATTAAACAAAATGATCACGATATCACTCACTACTCGGTCTAATATTTTGTTCACGCCATCCACAACCAAATCTATTTTCTCTTCGTTATCTTGTAATCTTAGATTGGTTTTAAATCCTTCTTGTTGAAGAACATCTGACATCCTGAAATCAAAGAATGCTTTAGCAAGTTGATTTATGAAATAATGATCAGACGTACATTTCTTCCAACTGATCCGTGAATGGCTGAATTTCGCTTGGGAATGAGGGAAAACATGCTACAAAATTATTTCTCGCCGAACCAACAGGTAGACTATTCGATATTTTTATACATTCGGCTAACATTTTGATATGATTCTGTGAACATAAAGTAGGTACTTCAACGATTAAAAAAAAGTACTAAATGTGACCTAAGTTTACTTATGAAGAAGAAATGCGGATACGTTATTACAAATTTTAAATTTTTTCAGTACCATAGTTAAAAACGTGATTAATACCTTCACCAGTGCACTAAAATCACAATCGTTTTCACGGCTTTTCGGCTCCATTTTTTCCGCCATAAGGAATTTAGGTTCGAGACTAAGTCACCATGTACTTGATTACGATCCTGTAATAAAAATTTAGGTTAATTAATCAAAAATATTTTTAATTTGAAATTGAAAATCATAATTTTTTCATCACGTTATCACACATTCAAAATCAAATTCGAGTAATGAAGCATCCCGCCATGGAATGTTGTTGGCCTGGTACAACATTCCACTCCAATCTCTAATTTCGTCATTTGAAAATGGCTCGCTCTAACAGATTTTTTATAAACCAATAAAAATGAATAATTTTATGGCTCGCGATAGGCTTGCGCAACAGGTGGACCACCGACCACTGTTGTTTGTGTTTATGGGAGTTTTGGTTCCGAATCCAAATTTTTGGAATTTTTGAATTATTTTACTCTTCGTAATTGCTGGCAATTATGGATTTTATGCTGCATTTAGTTTAATACAGAAGCTGTAGTTTAATCTCATCACTAATGTATTATGTGTAAGTACCATAACAGAATTCTTCTTCTTCAATCCTCATTATTACCTACATTTTCTATTAATTCCAAAATTAATTGCATCCTCTGATAACATTCAACAGGTTTGAATTGTAGCCTATTGTGTATTTTTGCATAAATGCACAATGGAAGCTGTCGTTATAGCCGCTTTTGCCATACTAATTGTTGTTCTTATGAGCTCGACTGTTCTACTGATATGTCTATGTTGTCAGAAAAGCGTTCGAAAGAGTACCACAAAGTATATGAAAAGTCTCGGTTCCAACAGTCGATTCATTAGGTGATTAAACTAGCATGTATTTACCCAATATTGTGATGTTTTATATACGTAGTCTTCTTACAAACAGTTCATTATTTAGGCCGAAAAATGTACAACTGATATCCGAGAGTTCGGAAGTAGAATTAGGCGAAGTTTGCTTGCACCCAGATATTGAACAAATTCTATCGGATGAGCAATGGATCAACGATGCCAGTGGTTTAATGCCTCATTGTCTAGCTATATTGAAACTATGCCATTTACTGACGAATAGAATCATTGCGTTGACAATGGCCAACATAAGTCAACATCGTAAAAATAACTTGGAAGGTTTTGTACATGTATGTTTTTGATTGACTTTGACTTTACTTTTTTGCTGTACCTTTATTAATGCAATAATTGTGTATCGTTTGTAGTTGGCTAAAAAGATTACCCCAAGAGCTGATGACGTTGTACGAAGTATGTACGCACCTCTTGATGCTCGACTTTTGGAAGCTAGAACGGTGGCTTTAGTGCTCTCAGTTACTCATTTGGCGTTAGTTATTAAATACGGTTCATCTTGCTCAAGAGATACTCAAGAATGGATTGATCAAGCTCTCTTTGATATGGATAAACATTTAGAAGTAAGAAACGCTCGATATTACCACTCAATACTTCTTGAAAAATTCTCATTCTTCGTCACCTTGTAGGTATTGCGAGCTGCGTCTTCAAACTATGAATCTCTTTTACGATCGCAGACTAATGTGGGGCAAGGACATTTGAACGAGACTTTTGTTTACGATTAAGTTAAATCTGCTATTACGAATCATCACGCATATCTTTAATGAATACGTCACAAATTTCTGTTACTGTTCTCGAGTTTATTGCTCGCGAACGTTTACTAAGACTGATCGTGGGTCGTCCCTGTGTTGTTTATGACATAGGGTCCTATCTTATTTGATATTGCTTGATGAAATCATTGACATAACTACATTCCAACTCGGACGTATAGATAATCGGCGCTCAATGTAAAAACAAAATCAACTTTAGATTCAACTAAGTATTAGAAATAGTATTATTTTAGTTGCCGATTTTGAATCTTTTTAGTGCTATTTATCTTCGAAAAATTCGTTATAAGTGACCACGTATGATCTGACTGTGATCTGGTATTTTAACTTGGTTGTAGATCTCAACATTAAAACATATTTGTATTGTCACACATGTGCAACGGTTTAAGTGCCAATTTAATAATAATAAATGTAGCATTTTTAAAGCTTTAATTGTAAGCATTTAAATAAAAGTAATTTATCGTTTTTTTTCATTTTTGCCAATAATACACGCATAGTACAAGAATTTTTATTGGGTTTCGAAACAATAACAATGTCACGTTGGTTGCGGTTAATTCGATCGAGCATGAAAGGAAACTAAAGCGAAACTGATACAGTTCATGTTTCCGTTCAGATAGCAACTTTTTTGCAATTTGACTTAATTTTTTCACGCAAATGTTCTTTATAATCCAAAATATTGCCTTGCCATTTGGTAATCGTCCCGTGTTCACAAATCCAAATCTCTTGGGCGACCTGAAATCACAACTGACGTCAAGCTTCCGTCGAAGTTTGAACGCAAATTAAACTTTTTCTTTTTTACCTGAGAAATTAGTCTGAAATCGTGACTAACAAGGACCAATCCACCTTCGAATTCATTGACAGCGTCCGCCAATGCGTCGATGGTTTCCATATCTAAATGATTAGTAGGCTCGTCCATAAGCAATAAATGAGGAGCTTGCCATGCAAGGTAAGCAAACACGACTCTACATCTTTGACCATCGCTAAGTTGCCTAATCGGACAAATCTGTAAAGAAAAGGGTGAAACACTGATGAAAATTGGTTATCAATATTGAAATATTTATGCGGATAATTTTCGTTCTCTCAAAAAATAACTAAGTTCACGAATCAGCAAAAAAAGTAGGTATCGCCGTCACTTTCAAATTCCATCAATGAATTGAAAAAACAGGTTGATTGAAGTCATAGCTGATAATGACAAAAGTGTTTTAAAATTTTCCTATCTCACACAAATTTTATCTACAAGATAATTTTGCCCCAAATTTGATATCAAAAATGTGGATTTTGATTACTTGCGCAATTTGCATATTTGTCGGTACGTACTTGTTGTCTACCAGTAAGTCCATATCGACCGATAATTTTTCTCATTTCCTCTCGTTCTTTTACATCCGGGAAGGATTTCATCATGTAGTCCAAGGGTGATATATCCAAATCCAATAACTCATGTAAGTGTTGGTGGTAACGAGCAATACGTAGATGCGAGTTTTTACGAATCATACCTTCACTAGGTATTAGCTTTGAAAAGAACACACAAGATAAGCTATAATTGTCCAATATCAGCTTCTGCTTTCAGACCAAATAACAAAAGTACTTACTTCACCGTAGAGTAACTTCAGAAGTGTACTTTTGCCTGCTCCGTTTGGCCCGACAAGAGCTACTCGAGAATCTAGATCGATACCGAATTCTAGATTACGGTAAATCCACGGTGATTTTTCGTTATATCGAAAACTAACATTTTGCACCATGATAACCGGAGGAGGAATTGTGCCACAAGAGGGAAAGTAAAAAGTGACAAGTTTATCACTGACTACACGTTCAGTTAATCCACCAGCGACCATTTTTGCCAACGTTTTTTCTTTGCTTTGAGCCTGACGAGCTAGTTTTGCGCTACCATGACCAAATCTCGCGATGTAATTCTAAAACATTATATTTTTGAAAATGACTTCCTGAAACAAAAAAATGACATAATAAAGAGTGAAATCTACCTTCATGTGAGCAATTTGATCTTGCTCCCAATTATATTGTTTCATCTGATTTTCCAGTAATTCAGCTCGGGTTTTCACAAACATGTCATAATTACCCTAAACAGAAAATTTTTAAAAAAGCCATACAAAATTTAAAAAGTAAAGAATTATTTATTTTAATAAATTGTACTTACAGTATAGTATTTCAATCGTTTTTTGTCCAAGTGAATGATATTCGTGCAAACACCGTTAAGAAAATCTTGCGAATGCGATATTAAAACCAAAATTCGTTTATACCTAAATAAAATAAAAGCACCAATGCTAATAGACTCAGCTCAAGCAAACGACATTATGTTGAAGCTTACATACGTTTTCAATTCTTCTTCTAACCATACACAAGCATCCAAATCCAAGTGATTAGTGGGTTCATCCAGCAATAATAAATGCGGTTTTACGTACAACGCTCTCGCTAACGCAATACGCATTCTCCAACCACCTAGAAATATCATTTATTCGTTTCCTCTGCCAGAACATCATTTATCGTCACTTTCTAAACTTCCTTACCCGAGAAATCTTTAGTCTTTTTATTTTGCATCTGCGGCGTGAATCCCAAACCGTGTAAGATATAAGCAGCTCTAGCTTCGGCAGTATCGGCATTCATGTCATCTAATCTTTCATAAATATCCATCAATTGCTCTTGAGACTCTGTGGTTGAAAATTTATTCAGAAATTTAATTTTATCAAGCAATGCAAACCCGGAAATTTGAATAAACACTCTCATACCATCATCTTCGCAAGCAACCAATTCTTCAGCTAGTTTCTCAAGCTTCATACGTTCTTCATCTACTTCCATAACGCACTGTAAAGCAGTTTTATCTGATGCAGGCATTTCGCGGGTCAAGTGAAATATATCGATGTGATCTGGAATAGCTACTTCGCGGTTTCCGAGAACGGCTAATAAAGTGGATTTACCTAAATTTAAAACATTAATCGATGAAATTACACAAAAAAATTTCTTCACCAAAGTTAAGTTCCTACTGGACAATTCGTACTTACCACTTCCATTTAAACCAATCAGACCGTATCTACGACCACAATTCAATTCTAACATTGTATCTTGTACCAGTTCACAACCATGAAACGTAATAGAAAAATTAGCGAATTTGATGTCACGAGAGCGCGGGTGCAGAACTAAACTACCAGTACAGGAACGTGCTTCCGCATTTAATTTCATATCTTCTTCAAGTTTTTTACAAATCAATTCTATAAAAACAACCTCGAATGAGTGAACTGAGTACGCCAAATTAAAAAAATAAGAAAACGAGCAAATTGTACCTTCAGAAATCTCTCCATTTTCGGTGTTTTTCCCATTTTCAGTGCATTCTTCTCCGCTAGCATTAGGCTTAGGTTTCTCCGCAGCTTTAGCAGCAGTTTTCGCAGCGGTCGTTGTAGTGGGCTTTGCAGTCGTCTGTTGGCGAGCTTTTGCAGCTTCTTTTTTCTTCTGCTGTTGTTTCTTTTTCGCCTCAGATGGCATAATGTAGGCAACTGAAAACTGAACAGAAGTAATATGTATGTCATCAATTATCAACCAACATAAACGTAATTAAAAAGTGATGACTAAGATGCTTAACGGTAGAATAATTAGAATAACTTACGATGAGTGCTTCTTTTTTCACGAAACCTTTATTGATGAATAAATCAACATGAAGTAGATCACTAATGAATTAAAAAATGACACTGCTGTTAAATTTGACGAGGTGCCGATGTAGTATGTGTAATGCACGAAACACAGAGACGTGCTCGAAAAATATATTTATCGCTACAATTTTTAGTACAATTACAATTTACTCATACAATGTATAAAAGGCCTGCACACAAAAATAGTAAAGGAATTAACTCCGAGTTTCACCATTCACTACTTTGCTTCAACAGCACTTCGCAATTCAACTCACCACATGATGAACCAAAAAAAAAAGAATTACGATTACAAAGAAAACCTTTTCGTGATTCTGTCTCTTCTGTAAATTCAATTTTGCTTACGAAGGCGTTTTCAATGCCATAAACTTTGAAAAAAATAGATAAAGAAAAAGCTTGAAGCACAAAAATGCCTCAACTCTCAAGCTGAGCTGAGTAGAGCCTTAATCTGTTGTAAATAATCCCATGTCGTGTAAGTCTCGCCATTCTAAATACAAAATTTCTCAATTTTCTATATGTTCGCAATTATTTCTCAAATTTATTGATCACTTACAAAAATAGCACGTTTTTAGCGAATAGCCGTCATTGTTTCCCGTGCTTTCAAAGTTCTTGGTAAGCAAGCGCACCGTTCTTATCAACCAAAAAAATTGTCATGTTCAGTTCAATCAGTCCAAGTCCAGGGCATCCAGTGCTTTCAAATTCTATTGCGTTAGATGGCACCTGTGGCATTGACGTTAATTCTCGAGTGTATTAGGCCAATAATTTGTAAAAACGGTGAAACACATTTACGTGAGGATTTGTTATCCGAGGTTATCCGATTTTATTTCAGTTGAATTTTCATCGGAATCCGAGTATGAGCAGAAATTTGGAAGAAATTTTCACAAGAGCAGCTAGTTCTAATTTAACAGCCACTGCTGAAGAGTTTGTGCCTAGAACAGCGTCAAATTTTTCCAACATTCGTAATTCAAATTTGATGGACATGGATTATAATAGTGAGCTTCGTAGTTGAAATTATATCTCGATGTAATCTGTGATTACTAATGAGAAATTTTTCGAGCAGGGTACGATAACAGAAATCCGTACTATGAGAACAATTCCTATTACAATCGTGGCCGAAATGGGCAGTCGAGTAACTCTTATGCTTGCAAGTCAGCGCCAAAAAGTAGGGATCGAAGAAATGAATTTGATGATGGTTGTGCAGAATCTTCAAGTTACTACGGCGGTTCTTCTAACTCTCGGTTTGATAATTCCAGACGACGTTCTTCGGAGCCCAAGAATAAGTAATAACGTGCTATTAATCAACTTTTTTGGTTAATTTTGTTACAGTTGAATTATTTATTTCTTAAACGTCTTAGTTATAGGAATAATCATATCAAGAAAAGAGATTACAACCTTGATGATGTTGATGAAGAGTATACTGACAGATATCAGCAAAACTCTCGTTTCAATATTTACGAAAACCGAAACTGTAGGCCAAATTCTTCTAATAACTCTACGAATAAATTTTACGACGTGAATGGATCCGTTAATAACATCGATAAAAGTGAGGTGAACTTTTTCAAGAATAAAATTGATAGCATGATATAACGACTTTTTTTTTTCAGAGAAACCTACAATATGTCAAAGAGAGAGATTGACAGAACAGTTGAACGAAGGCATTTTAGAATGCTTAGTTTGCTGCGAACGGATCAAACAACGCGAAGCTGTTTGGAGCTGTTCAAATTGTTATCATGTTCTACACCTATGGTGTATCACTAAATGGGCCAAGTCTTCCAAAAACGGTATACGCTGCCAAGTCCAACTTTAGTAACGTAGAAATTGCAAAATTAACACTTCATAATTTCAGACAATAATAACTGGAGATGTCCAGCTTGTCAAAATGAAAACGTTCAGATACCTGAAAAGTACATGTGTTTCTGTGGTAAATCCAGACTGCAAATGGAATGGAATCGTAACGACACGGCTCATTCATGTGGCGAAGTATGCGGTAAAACTAAAGAAAATCCGACAGCTTGGTTCATATGTGAGCATAAATGTAATTTATTATGTCACCCTGGACCTTGCCCTTCATGTACTATCCAAGTGACTCGGTAAGATATAAACGAAAACAAGCTATCAAGGAGGAATTGCATTTGTACTAACAAAACGTATTTTTCCTCAGTGAATGCGGGTGTGGTCGGAGTACCAGGACCACACAATGTAGTTTTAAAACTCCCATTCTTTGTGGGGCAGTTTGCGATCGGTTACTGAACTGCGGTATTCACCGGTGTTTGAAAACATGTCATTTGGGGGAATGCGAACCTTGTGATTTGAAAACAGAAATCGGTAATTTTTTAGAATTGGAAACAAACTTGTTGAAGAAAAGTTTAACGCTTGATGATCGATTTTCAGCTTGCTATTGTAATAAATTGAAGAAAGAGTTGACCTGTGGATCGCAGGATAAAGAAAGTTTCAGTTGCGGAGAGAAATGCGAAAAAACTTTAACCTGTGGTAATCATAAATGTGATCTGATTTGCCACCAAGAGGAATGTGGCCTCTGTCCGAGATCACCGATCGTAGTAAATACGTGCTGCTGTGGCAAAACTCCTCTATCAGAGACTACTCGTCAGTCGTGTTTGGATCCGATGCCAACTTGCGAACAAATTTGCGGAAAGCGTTTACCTTGTGGATCGCAAAGTAAGTTGAAACAATGGGGCTGCGTACTTTTTGAAGATTCTTCGCTTGTAAGCTCGAATTTTCGATTTCAGATAAACCTCATTTTTGCGAATCCACCTGTCATGACGGTAATTGCGCTCCTTGTAAGAAAAACACTTTCATGAGATGTCGATGTGGAGCTAAAGAAATGTCAATACCTTGTTCCGAACTGCATAAGAACGCCGAATTTGTGTGTCAAAAAAAGTGTAATAAGGTAAACATTGAAACTGTCTTGAAAGAGAGAGGGAGAAGGTGACTTGAGAAATTATTAACTTTCTCATTTTCAAATTCAGAAACGATCGTGCGGAAAGCATAAATGCAATCAGCTTTGTTGCATCGACACAGAGCATATTTGCCCTCTACGTTGCAGCGGTACATTAAGCTGCGGTAAACATCGATGCGATATTTTGTGCCATCGGGGCAAATGTGGACGTTGCTTGCAAAGCAGTTAGTACATTATTAATTTTCCATCGCATCTTGTTTCGGTAAAAATATTGATTCTTATACTAACGGTATTATACAGGTTTTGAGGAACTCTATTGTCATTGCGGTCATTCAGTAATTTATCCACCGGTACCATGCGGTACAAAACCTCCCGCTTGTGATCAGCCATGCCAACGTCAACATGACTGTGAACATCCACCGTTACACGTCTGTCATTCCGATCGCACTTGTCCACCCTGCATAGTATTCACTGATAAGCTTTGCTACGGTGGCCACGAAGTTAGCAATTCGGAAGAATATTTTAAAATTTGCCTCTTTATGTTGATTTGACTTTTGCAAATTATTTTCAGTTGCGCAAAACCATTCCTTGTTATCAAAAAGAGTTTTCCTGTGGTCTGCCTTGTAGTCGACCTTTACCATGCGGATTTCATAAATGTCAACAACCGTGTCACGCCGGCGACTGCTTGACATTTTCGAAAAAATGTACTCAGCCTTGTACGAAGCCTCGCGATTTATGTGGACACCCTTGCAACGCGCCCTGTCACACGGGCTATTGTCCCGACACAGCTTGCCGTGAAATGGTCAAAGTGACTTGCGCTTGCGGTAATTTAGTCGCCCATCACCATTGTTACGAGCATACCGATGACTACAGGCGCGTTTTATCTGCAACATTGGCGGCCAAAATGAACGAATTACAGTTAGAAAATTCGGTCAATTTGCAAGATATACCGGAAAGAATCATCGCTGAAAAAGTCAACTTGAGGATGTACGTATTGCACACCTACGAATGGATGAATATGGAGATTCGTTCAATTAAATATTTTTCATTTATAGTCTCGAATGCTCTGATGAGTGCAAGTTGATCATGCGAAATCGGCGCTTAGCTTTGGCTTTGCAAATACAGAATCCAGACTTGAGTGCCAAGTTAACTCCGCGGTATTCTGATTTCATGAAAAGTTGGGCTAAAAAAGATGCCATTTTTTGTCGCCATATTCACGACAAACTAACAGCTTTAGTGAAATTGGCTAAAGACGTGAGATAATTTGTCTGTCTGCTGTTATTTAGATGATTTTCAAAATCTGGATGTTATTAATTCTAATCATGTTTCAGTCGAAACAGAAGAGTAGAAGTTTCTCGTTCGAGGTAATGAATAAAGAGAAGCGTCAATTTGTACACGAATACTGCGCTCATTTCGGCTGTGAATCGGAAGCATACGATGCAGAACCGAAAAGAAACGTAGTCGCTATTGCCGTCAAAGGAAGGGTAAATTACGAATTGTACTATTATTCAAGACTTTTCTTATGATCTAACTAATTTGTATTACTTCGTAGTGTTGGTTGCCTGCTTACTCGGTGCTAGAAGTTTTGCAACGCGAAAGTGGCCAGCGTAAGGTGCCTTTACCGGTTCTCAATAATAAGAAATCCAGGTAGGTGTTTCGGTCAATCTAACAAATCGCTATTCGACCGTATGCCACACTGTTAGTGTATAATTTTGCAGAAACGAGAACGATCCATCGAATGGATTACCACACACTATAATACTTCCTGTGTTACCAAGTGCTAGCTCCAATTCAAGATTCAATTATTTCGGAGATTAATTACTTCATTTTGTTATTTTTTTTTT
>JAAOIU010180354.1:7930-19005 GCA_018107765.1 Hypogeococcus pungens | reverse complement strand
AAAAAAAATAAAAAAAAAAAAAAAAAAAAAAAAAAAAAAAAAAAAAAAAAAAAAAAAAAAAAAAAAAAACGCGAGCTGAATTTCGTCGATTTTTCAGTAGGTAATGACATTGAAATACAAGTGATACGAACTTCAACGTGTTAATTTTGAAAAGGTGGGTAAACATTTCAATTTTTTTTTTTTCGTAGACTTTTTGAAAATTGTAAAAATTTTGAAACAAAGATTAGACTTATTACATATTCAGCATGTACGTACCTACTTCGTATATTTTTCATTGGTAAAATTTCTACAAATTGCAAATTTTTCAGAAGCTGAAAAAAAATTTTCAGAATCATAATTTTTGAAAAACTGGCATTTTTTTTTAAAAAAGGAATTTTTTTGGAAAATACGCATTTTTTGAAAAATGTCAATGTTTTGAGAAATGACCATTTTCTGAAAAATTACATTTGCAGAATGATGTCGATTTACCATTTTTTTTAAAAAATGTTAATTTCCTAACAAATGATCATTTTTTTTCAACTTCAATTTTTTGAAAAATGTCAAATTCTTTAAAAATACCACTTTTTTAAAAAATGGCGATTAGACGAAACATGTCTTTTTTTAAAATCCTAATTTTTTGAAAAAAAATGTCAATTTTATGAAAAATGCAAATTTTTTAAAGTCCTAATTTTTGGAAGAATGATAATTTTTTTTAAATATCAATTTCCCTAAAAATATTATTTTTTATTGTCAACTAAAGTACCCAAAAATCAAAAAAATTTCAATTTTTCAAAAATTTCTGCAAATGTGTAATGTTTTTAAAGAATGCAAATTTTTCAGAAATTGAATTTTTTTCGAATATTAGCAACATTTTCAGTTTTTCAAGTAAGTAATTACATAACGTTAATTTACAAATTGCTCGGAAATTGGAATTAAATATAGATAAAAATTTCTCCCCAAAAAACTAAAAACTTTGATTGCAACCAAAAAATAATCAACGCTTACTGCACACTCAAGTTCGAGCATAGAATACAGCGCTTCAATATTATCATTATTATCTCGCTAAGTTGATATTTGGCATCTGTTCGCTGGCACTTGTGGAATCAGCGATATGTAGTTATAGCTGTTATAGCCTTATAGCGAGATTTGTTTAGGTATGTTATGTGGTCTATGTGCAGTAAAGGTGCCACCGAAAAGGTATTCGCTCGATTAATTATGTTTTAAAATTGCAATTTAGCGATTGGTTAAACCTCCGACAGATGTGGCGCAGATATAATTTCTCCTACGATGCCAGAAATACGCGTATTATCCGAAATTGAAATTAAATTCTACCTAATCAATATCACATGAGGTTTCAAATAGCTCAATACCAACGTTGCGAATTCACAACTCGATGAACAAAAAATTATAATTCCATTTTATAATTCAAGATACCCGAAAGTTTTTCTGAAATTGTATCCGGACAACGATAACACCGGGATTTGAAAAAAACTTTTCGATAAATTCGAAATTCGCCATCATTTGGCTATAGCAGCTCTATAATATTACCTTCAGTCAATTTTTACCCCGCGTAGGGAAACTTCTCTCCTACGAGGGGGTGAGAGTGAGGAGGGAATACAATAGCGAAGCGTTTTGATTGATAGAAAAGCAAACGAAGCGAAAACGAAACTAAATGAAATATTGGATAAAATTGCACGTACTGGGATATTTATCTGAGTCGGTGGAAAATGTATCATCCGATTCGTATTTTATTCTTATAGATTAAGCCGTTCGATTATATACGATTATCTCCTTTCTATGTGTTATGTGTGTGTGTATTTCAATTAAATAAGATAAATGTTGATTTTCATTGCTGGTTAGGTATTATTAAGATTTTTATGACGCGAAAAAACGTATAATACTTTCTACAAGCGCAGCGACACGGACATTATGTTGTAAGGGTAATTTCATAACACATATTTCGTGTTTGCCTTGTTTTTAAAACTATAACGCGCGCGAAATTTATGCTTCATAAAGTTGCCCATTACTGCCGATAATGTTGTGCATTAGGACCATTTTATTAGGTACTAATCGTATGAGTATAGGAACCGTCCGTCGTTCATTAAACGAGCATAACTCATTTTATACGAAGAACTTGAAGTAAACTTAACTCGAAAGTTTCGTCTGGATTATGAAGTAAAATAAAATGAAAAACTTACTAATTCTGAAAAATTGTCAACTTTTTGGAAAATTTTCCAAGTTGTCAAGTTTTAAAAATTTAAGAATTAACATATTTTGAGAACTTGACCAATTTTAAGAAATAGGCAAATTTTAAAAAATTGACAAAAATTCCAAAATTGTTACGTTTTAAAAAATTAAAGAATTAACAAATTTTGAAAAATTAACTAATTCTGAGAAATTCACCAGCTTTGAAAAATAGGCAAATTTTTCAAAATTGTCACGTTTTAAAATTAACGAATAATTATGAGAAATTGACCAATTTTGAGAAGTTGAACAATTTTAAAAAATTGACAAATTTTTCAAAATTGTCACGTTTTAAAAAATTGAAGAATTAACAAATTTTGAAAAACTGGCCAATTTTGAGAAATTCACCAACTTTGAGAAATAGACAAATTTTTCAAAACTGTCACGTTTTAGAATTAACAAATTTTTCGAAATTGTCACGTTTTAAAAAATTGAAGAAATTGACCAATTTTTAGAAATAACCAAATTTTGAGAAATGAACAAATTTTTAAAAAAATTACAAATTTTGAGAAATGGACAAAGTTTAAAAAAATTGGCAAATTTTGAAACACTAGCAACTTCTGAAAAACTGACAAATTTGATCTCTCACTTGCCTGCACAAGCAAACGAAGCGAGATAAAAAAAATCATTCACTTGTTCTAAGATTATATTTTACCGAAAACGAAACGAGTGGTTTAATCATTTTTAATAAGTTCGATTAAAGGCCATCTTCTCTCCCCTCTCCTGCTCGCCTTATCATATCACAGAGTCTTTTCAGTGAAAAACAGAGGGAAAAAATACACTTGTACTGAAAGCATTTAGGACCTAAAAAACGAGTTGACTGAAATGTTCAAACGAGAAAATGTTTCACTCTCGTTTATAACAATAAAACCGACCAATGTAGGACGAGAAATGGAAAAAAGGGTTATTGAAATGGTACAAGGCGACGTCAGACCATTATTAAATCTTTCTCGACTGCACCTGAGAACCCAGCTCGTATTTTCGGCCGCTCTGATATGATATTACAATTAGAAATTACAACAGAAAAAGAAAAAATAAAAGTATCA
Source organism: Hypogeococcus pungens (assembly GCA_018107765.1). Lineage (NCBI taxonomy): Eukaryota > Metazoa > Arthropoda > Insecta > Hemiptera > Pseudococcidae > Hypogeococcus > Hypogeococcus pungens. Next base: position 15,736 of record JAAOIU010180354.1, on the reverse strand, counting down.
AAAAATAGCTGACAATCGTCTTAGAAAATTGTACAAAGGATTTGATTTAGTGTGGTTTCTCGCGTGTAATTCGCTTTTCGCTTTCGAAACTTAGAGATGAATTGACGAACTGTGAAGTTTACCACTCGTAGAATAAAGGACGCGTAAATTTACTATAAGAAGAATTTACAAGGTCCTTAAACAATGGAGAAGCCTGCGAAAGCACCTTCGTGACAGTAATCTCTATCCTCGTCGATGAAATACCGTAAATTCGAAGTCTTCTCATCAACGCATTTTTATGGCCGTGTCGGTACAACGCCTGAATAATTTCTAATTCCGCCCAGATATTCAGGTCGTAGCTTTTTTTATTCTAATTTTTAATTTCACATCGGAATGCGGAAACGTATAATAAATGCTCAAATATGAACGTATGTTTGAGTCTTTATTTAATGCCGATGCTGGATTGCTAGAAAACGAACGTACAACCAATGTCTTGTGAGCGCGTACTTCTTCTCGGATGGCGATTTAATTGAAACGCTCGATTATAGCATTGAATTTACAATTGGCAAAAGCTTTTGCGGAAATTTAATATTAGTCATTTATCGCGCGTCCATGTCACGTCATTCGCTATACAGCGCAGCGCGTCTCAGATCAGACATTTTAAGTAAAGGAGAAAATCCAGTTTTCATTAAAGATATTAGGTAGTTCGTACGAGTACATTCACATTTTCTCGCGCTTAATGAACCGTAAATTTTCACAATGTTTTTCTGATTAACCGATATTCGAATGCATTAATAATTCGTTATCTCGTCGGGAGAAAAAAAAAACCAATTATATGAGTACGTGTCGTACTCGAAGTAAGGAATGTGGCGTTAATTTAAGAAAAATAAAAAATATATCTCAGATTGTTATAATTTTTAAAAACAGAATACCTGCATCACAAGAATGTCAAAATTTTTAAAAATAAGTGTATCAACAGACAATGCAATTATTCTGCACGTAAAGAGAGGCAAAGCATTAAATTTCTGTTTTTTTCTTTTTATTTAATTAACAAAGAACTGGTTGAATATCTACGTGTATTCGTATTGTTCGAATAAACTACAATGTCCTCTTAGACAAGTTGAAACAAAAAAACAACTCGAAAAAAGTTGCTTTTCAAATTAAAGTGAAACTTGTAACACTTACCCGTATTATCTACAACCATTTATCAAATTTTACTCCTAAAATTGAAAATAAGCTCAACCGTGAACATAAATTCAAGTCAGTAAGGCTTGATCCCAAACAGGTTCACTTGAAATCAATTACGCACTGATTTTCAAAAAGATCTTTATTTTCAGCTTTTATTCTTTGAAAACGCCAAATTGTTATTAATAACAGATTTCCACAAAATTTTCAATAAGTATTTAAGAAAATGCAAAACCTCCAATTTAATTTCACAAAAATTTGAATTTTCAAAAAATTCTCATACCTAATAAAAAAATTCCTTTTTTAAAAAATATTTTTATTTAAGGTCGCTCCGCCCTTTGGCCTTATTTTTGCAAAATTCTCAATATTCACAAAATTTTTACAAATTTTTTTTAGATTTTACAAAATTTTTAATTTTTGTAAAATTCTAAATTTTTACAACATTCTCAATTTTTAAAAAGTTTTTAATTTTTCAAAAATTCTCACTTTTACAAAATTTTTTAACTTTCAAAAAATTCTCAATTTACACAAAATTTTCAATTTTTACACAGAATTCTCAACTTTTACAAATCTTTCAATTTTCAAAAATTCTCACTTTTCACAAAATTTTTCAATTATGCGAAATTTTCAATTTTTCAATCCAATTTTTACAAAATCCTCAATTTTTAAAATTTTTAATTTTTTGAAAATTCTCAATTTTCTCATCACTTTTAATTTCACCAAATTTTTCAATTCCACAAGTTTTCAGTCTTTCAATTCAATTTGTAGGAAGTTCTCAGTTTTTAAAATGTTTAGTGCATAGAAAATTCTTGATTTTCACACCACTTTTAATTTCACAAAATTTTTCAATTTCAAAATTTTTCACAAAATTTCAAATGTTTAAAAAATTATCAAGTTTTGAAAATTTTTTTATTTTTACAAAATATTCAACTCCCCCTCCCCCCCCAAAAAAAAAAATTCTTCATTTGGCAAAATTTTCACAAAATTATCAGTTTTTACAAAATTATCAATTTTCAAAAAATTATCACTCCTTACAAAACTTTTTAATTTTACAAAATTTTTAAAAATTTTACGTTTTTGTGAAATTCTTAATTTTTAAAATTTGTGTAAAATTTTCAATTTTCGAACATTTTTAAAAATTTTCAATTTTCAACAAATTCTTAATTTTGAAAATTCGCGAGTAATTCTGGCAAAATTTCAGTGTCCATGCCTCCAGCCAAAAAACTGTTCCTACACAGCGTGGTTAAATAAATAGAAAGAAAAAAAATTCACAAAATCCTGAATTTTGTACAAAATGTTTCAATTTTTACCTCACGTGGTAGGTTTTTGCCTCTAACCAAGTGGCTGTAGCTATACAGCGTGGCTAAACATATTAAGGAAAAAATATAAAAAATTCTCAATTTTTACAAAAATTTTTAGTTTTTACATTCAGTTTTCACGAAAATTTTCAATTTTCATAAAAATTTATAATTTTTCAATTGTTACTAAATTTTTAATCTTTATCACTTTTCATTTTTCAGAACGTGGAAAAAGTTCATCTCTCACAAATATTTGAGTTTTTACTTGATTTTCAATTTTAAAAAAATAAATCAAAAAAGTTTTCAATTCCTGAGGTAGTTAAAGTAAACAGGAAAAAATCGAGTAGGTAATATGAAAGATCGCAGACTGATAACTCAGCACAAAAAAGCATAATGCTAAAAAAATCTGTTCGCAGTAATAAATTAATTGAGCTTGGCGCTGACAAGCTTATAAACAGCGTAACGTAAAAGAGAGCAAAAAAAAAAAAAGAACAACAACTATCCGTTACGCAGCATCCTACGTAAATTTACTGATACGCAAAGCGAACTATTAATAAGTAATTTATAATAAGAACTCATTTAAGCGAGACGTTTAAAGCGTGTCTTGACGTTTGAACGGTGGTGCAGGACATATAGCCCAGCCGTCACCGTCAAAGAGTAACGAAGTCATTAAGGTTGACACGTTCAACATCAGCACAGCGAACAAGAGTCGAATCGTGAAAAAATACTCGACTAATTATAAGGGTTACATCATATCAGACACAAAGTTTGGTGAATTCTCGGTTCGAGACTTTTTCCACGAATTTCAGACGGCAGGTAAGTAAATACGTATACCTGCGATTGTATCAGTATATCTACAAATAATGAAGTAGGAACTAGGAAGCAGTAAATTAAAAATTCAGCACTCACCTATCGGTAGCTATAGCAGTCAGGGTGAAAACGCTGGCACATATCGACAGTACCGCGACGAACTGGCTAATTTTACAATACACTTTTCCGAAAGCCCAATCGCCTGTTATCATATAGGCGAAATTAAAAGTTACATTTAACGTTGATACCATCGTATCGGCGATGGCTAAATTTACTAAAAAAATATTCGTCACTGTTCGCATTCGTTTGTGACTCCATACTATCCATATCACGATCAAATTGCCACCGGTGGCCACCACCACCATTGGTAGAAATAATAAATTCCACAGTAACGTTTCCCATAAGGGTAGCGAAAATCGGTTACTGTAATCGGCCAATTTTGTCTCATTCGCATTAATCGAATATTCCAAAGATGACTGGTTCGAGGTAAAGTTGAATAGTATCTCCTCGGTTGTATACATTATTCTCTAGGATAGAATTTTTCGTACAGGAATACGTCTTATTGCACCTTCGTTTTGTCTGCTGTTCTTTGCTGAACGATGTCGACGAAATGAAACATTGGCGGACTGATCGATTGAGATTTCATCACTCTGCGGAATAGATAAAAAATTTCAACTAATTAGTAATAGAATTTTCAACGTGGTCGTTTGTTCGATGTTTTTTTTTTCGCAGTCGGGTGCCAAGAGGAGGAAAAAATTTATAAGGAGGAGGTTTTGATATCTTTATGACATCCTTTGAGTGAAAAATAAGTGCGTTTTTTTTTTTTTTGGTACAATGAGCTTTCTCGCGATTCAACAGTACAATGCATTAAATCATAATTAAGATGACCACACTACACGAGTATAGTACGATAAATTATTAACACATCTTTGTAAATTTGATAGTTGTGTTTTTCATTGCGGCAAACTCCCATTGTGAGTTTTGAGAATTTGAACCGGTGCCAGACTGCGTATCTTTTTCCAAATATTCGAATTAATTAAGGCCGCCCTTCCTCCACTCCATCACCATCCTCGAACCACTTCTAGGGCTATAAAAAAAATTGACGAAATTCCGAAATTCGCCAACCAGCGTAATTTATAATACGTAAACAACGACGCGCGGTAGCGACTAAATTATTTAATAAATCAAAAATAGGCGAATATAGTTGGTTCATTTTTTTAAATCCTTATTATTATTAAGAAGGAAAGCAAAATGATTTTACGGTTGGATGGGTTATCTCCTTGTGGAAAAAATGATTGATAACCGAATAGCTACGGTGGAAATTGATTCAAAAATTTTGCCATTTTTTATTCTTTTTTCATTGATAGATTAGATTAGGTTTTCTTCTTCAACGGATTCACTTTCTTATTTATATAATTTCGCTATACAGGCTGCATATTTCGAAGAAAACATATCCTACAGTAATATTTTTCTTTGAAAAGAATAATCGAGTGTTGGCAACATTCGGATAAAGACGTATTTTTCAATTTTGAAGCATCCAAACTGAATTGAGCATTCGAGTTACTGATAAAGAAAATATGAAAAAAAAATTTTAGCAAAGACAATCACGCGTATGCCTATAAGCACGCGGTTTAATAAATTATTCTGCAGATTGTCTGCAGGTTTAAGCCATCAATCACCGTCAAAGTAGTTACAAGCTATATGTAGCATAAAAACAGGTGTGTTCAATACGAAAATAATCACTCGACGTTAACAAAAGTCGAATATTACGTACGAGACAAGCGTCGTAAGTTTTTTGTATGTACTTAATTTTTTTATGCGGTGATAATGAGGAATGATACCGAAGTATTAAATGTAAACAAAGCCCTTGGAAATTTTTTTTGGGGGTTGGCAGAGTATAAAATAGGCACACTTGACCGTTTTGTTTTAAAAGTGCGTAGCTAGAGAGGACATAGTATAATTTGAGCAAGTTTAATTACGCTATGAGTTTTCTAGCATGTTGTCTCTACGGGAATAATATCATCAACGAAAACGTCATTAGTATTCCGTGTGAAAATCAACTTATCCTAATTTTGATCTCGAATCCTATGTACTTTTGAACCCGAGCAAGGCAAATTTCTACTCTGCAATTCAATTCCATTTACCATTCGTCTTGCTTTCCCTCATCGCGGTTAATCTGATTATGTACGCTGCTTAACTTATTCAAACGAATAATCTTCCTTCTCTGATGTTTTATTTGTAAATTTTCCCTCTTTTTTTTTACGTAGCATACCTACATACGAATACGATATGCGAGTAGTTAAGCACGTTGCAGCAGGAGCTAAGGTCGGGGAAAATATATCTAATACAAATAGTAGAAGCCGCGTCTTCCTAAACTCGTCGGAGTTTTTAATTTAGAAAAAAATTGTTTGCACACTCAAAAAGTAAACTTTGCAAAAGCTGCAATTTCGATTTTACGGTTAAATTATTACGCTATGGCTTAATTTCACATCTGCTCACGTTTCAAAGGTATTTTACACCAGTGATTCTCAACCTTTTCGTCTGTAGTGCATATTTAGTAGGTATCTACTGATTTTCTTTTGTACCACTAAGGAAATTCTTTAATGAACCGAAATAACATTAAATTGACCAAATGATCTTTACAAACGTATACAACGAGCGAAAGCCAGACTGCGAGGTGCAGGTTACAGTAACGTTTGCGGTCATTTTTTAAAAATTTCCCTACGAAATTCTCGTGTATATACAGTGAAACAAGGTGCTCATATGCCCAACTGAGGGACAGAAAACGTAGAAGGTGATTCAATGAGGGAGGTGATTTGAAAAATTTTTTGAATACTCAAAATAAGCAAAGATTTGTTTTGTAATTTCAAAACATATTTTGTTACTGAATAAAATCATGAAAACGATACCGTAAAACAGGGTGAATCGGATTTTAAAAAAGACATTTTTCTTCTCCCATTCGTTTACAAAAATTCCAAAAATCTGAAAATATTTTTTTATGAAAGTAAAATCCTTCAGCCACAAAATGGCGCATTTGAAAATTTTTTACCACCTCTTAATTTTCGCAAAATTTCCAATTTCCTAAAACTTTCAGCTTTTTAAAAATTCACAACTTTCTCGAATTTTTCAATTTTTTAAACGTTTTTTATTTTCACAAAATTGTCAATCTTTTCAAAACTTTTGATTTTCTCAAAATTGTCAATGTTCTCAAAATTCCAATTTTTTCAAAATTTTCAATTTTCTAAAAAATAAAATTTTCAAGTTTCTTAAAATTTATAATTTTTACAAAATTTCGAATTTTTTCAATTTTCTCAAAAAATTTCAAGTTTTTAGATTTCTAAGAAAATTTAATTTTTTTAGAATTTTCAACCTTTTCAAAATGTTATCAAAACTTTTAACTTTATCAAACAAATTTCTTTTCAAGCAATAACGGTCAAAATTTTTCTAGGCAGCATCCAACTAAAATCACTATGCTACAGTCCGCATTTTTCAAATTCCCAACTTTCAATTCCGAATATCTCAAATGAAACCAAATTTTAATCAGCTCTGTATCCAATCGAACAGAAGCTACGAGAGAAAAAAATGAATAAGTAAAACTGAGAAGAATAGTATTTGCAACCGTGGTTTGAAAAAAAAAGGTAAGTAGTTCACAAAAAATGGTAACTATTTTCAAGCATTTCCAGTTCTTGAACCAGCAAAGGAAGATATTTTTCATCGATATAACCTCGTAAAAACATTGATGATACTTCAATATAATTTTTTAGAATTTATTCGTTTTTTTCTAAAAAATTTTCTTGTTTGAAAGCAGTTTTTTTTCTTAACGCTGTTCACTGCTGACTAAACCATTTTGCGGGGGGAAAAATTTTAAATTGCATATTTTTTTTATGTGATTCGTATGAAGATGCAGTTTTTTCTTTGATGTGACAAAAATTGTAAAATTCCACCCCCCCCCCAAAAAAAAAAACAAAAAAAATTATACGTCGTACTGAAATCGAAACTATTTCTATTTATGATGCCCTCGTTACCCTCTAGACAGCGATTTTTCACGTCTCGTGAAAGTCTGCTACAGTTCTCTTCGCGTTTTATCACGAATTTACTATATTTTTTTTAATTCTTAAAACGTGCAATGGAATATGAGAAAGATACCGCAAATTTCAAATGGTTATAAGAATCCACAAAAAAAAGAAGAAAGAAACCCAAAAATGAACGAAGCGAAAACAAGCAGAACGGTTGAAAACTGCTTACGACAACGTACTGTACACACGAGTAGGTCTAGGTACATTGTTGCTTAAATACATATAAAAATTTTATGGGCATGGCGATTGTTGTAGGCAGCCCAAAAATACAATTGAACAGGTTTTTAAGTTTTTCTTACACAAAGCGTCAGAAAATTGAGGGTTGGCTTTGAAAATAAACTCTCTTTGAATTCGAGCCCTTTTGACAGCAGCTATAGGTACGTAAATTGTATTGTCAAAAGTTATCAGTACACCTATTCAAAGCCACAAAATTACTATTTGCCGACTCTCAAGTAAAA
>JAAOIU010179976.1:0-11295 GCA_018107765.1 Hypogeococcus pungens | reverse complement strand
CTGAAACAAAAATACACTCAGAGTAACGGTAGAAGACCATTCGGCATTTCCTGTCTAATAGCAGGATTCGATTGCTACGATGGTAAACCTCACTTGTTTCAAACTGATCCATCTGGTATTTACTACGAATGGAAAGTAAGCGCATTTTGTTCTTATCAGTTGATACTAATTAGATATTGTAGTTTTCGAAAATCTTATTCAATACCGAATTCATTATCACTACAGGCGAACGCTACTGGACGAAGTGCCAAAACGGTGAGAGAATTTTTAGAGAAATATTACACCGAAGATGAAGTATCAACAGAAAAAGGAACAGTGAAGTTGGCTATCAAAGCACTTCTCGAGGTTGTTCAGTCGGGACAGAAAAATTTGGAAATTTCTGTGATGAGACGTAATCAACCAATGGAAGTAAGTAAAACCTTTGCCTGATTGAATTTATTTCCATCTCAATATTTTTTTACGTTAGACTTACATGAGTTATTGTATTTTATTAGATGTTGGAAAGTGATATTATCGAAACTTACGTTAATGAAATCGAGAAGGAGAAAGAAGAAGAAGCCGAAAAGAAGAAACAAAAGTAACATTTTTTTAAAAAAAGTAAAATTATTTCATTTTGTTTTAATGTATTTTATACGGTTTATTCAGTTGCCTTATAATAAAATGTACTTATTTGTAATGTGGCTTTATTATTCCTGATTTCTTTTACGAAAACCAGGGAGGTTAGAAAACGTGTATCAAGTTGAGTCGTTTACTGTGCATTGATAATGATAAGAAATTTTTGATTTATCGTTTAATGGTTTGTCAGAGTTGATCAAACTAATTTCAAAAGACGTTTGTTGGTAGATCAAATGAATTGGAAAAATTCGTACTTCATCCTATGCTGGCTTCGTAGCTCTCAACGGTGAGAACCGCCCGAAGAGTTGGACCCGTATACTTTTTTGCTCTTCATTTTATTTTCAAATTTATTTTGCGAGCTGAGAAATGATTTGTCAAAGACAAAAACAACTAAGTTTCAATCGATGGCGATTCGATGATATAAAATATCATTTAAACTCAAAGGAATAGATCTCGTACTCGTAATTCATAATAACCAAAGTAAATTAGAAAAAAAAAATAGCCAATTTGATTAATTAGTGATCATCATTTACTGCGCATGAGCGCTTTCATCGCGCATTTGGCAACAATGTATTTACCTCAACCCTTCCCTAACAACCAATGATAATGCAAAAATGATGCTTAAAAAGTGAATAAAATTTTTCAAAAAGTGTTTGTAATTTTGATGATTTGATTGATTGGAAAATTTTATTTGTAACTTTACGAAAAGAATTAAATTCTGATAAATATCAGTTTTTAGCTACCTAGTTTTTGAAATTGACACAAATTGAGTAAGTGCTACTTGCAATGACTTCGATCGCTCGCCCAGTGATGGAAACCTCCGGCTTTAATTTCGATAACTATCAAAGGTATGTTGAATTGATGCAAAGTAATCGTTGAAGAAATCTCTCGAGACGTGATTCAATACCTCACAACCTTTTCCAATTGCAGGAATCAATTCTTAGAAAAGAACGGATTGAAATTACCTAAAGCTGTGAAAACCGGAACAACCATCGTCGGTGTTACTTATAAAGATGGAGTTGTACTCGGAGCCGATACTCGAGCCACCGAAGACACCATCGTAGCTGATAAAAATTGTGTCAAAATCCACTACTTGAATAAGAACATGTAGTAAGTGAGATTTTTCCAGCAGGAACGATTATTCCGTGAAGAAGATTACAGCGGATATTTTTGTTTCAGTTGTTGTGGTGCTGGTACCGCCGCAGATACTTCTATGGTTACATCGATGATATCTTCAAATCTCGAATTGCATAGATTAAACAGCGGGAGAACCGTGCCCGTAGTCGTAGCCTGTACAATGTTGAAACAAATGCTGTTCCGTTATCAAGTCCGCACATTTTTGAAAATCGTCCTTAACGTAGCATGTTTATAAAATTTAATTCTATTTCTAGGGTTACATTGGAGCAGCTTTGATCGTCGGTGGTGTCGACAAAACTGGTAATCATCTATACAGTATATATCCTCATGGGTCCAGTGATAAGCTACCTTACACGACAATGGGTTCTGGTTCTTTGGCTGCCATGGCTGTATTCGAAGCTAAATGGAAACCTGACATGAATGCAAGTAGAATCTACTCACTTTGATATTAACTTTGTGAAATTCTAATTTTTTCATTACCACGATAGGAAGACGAAGCTAAAGAACTGGTTAAGGAAGGAATAGCTGCTGGTATTTTCAACGATCTTGGATCTGGTAGCAATGTCGATCTTTGTGTGATTAGGAAAGATAGCGTTGATTACTGCCGTACTTACGCGTGTTTGAACGAGAAAGGAAAAAAGTGCGTGGTCGATAGAAAATATTTTTTCGAAGTATTGTCATTGTACTCATTTTAACGTGGAAATTTTTTTGCAGGCAAGGCGATTATAAATACAAACGCGGTGCTACTGCGTTATTAGAAACAAAAGTTATTCCGATTGTAGTAGAAGAAGAACTCGTTCAAATGATTGGTGATTCTTCTGTGATGGACACGTCATAGTTTAATTATTCGAGCTCGTGTTTTTTTTTTTTTTTTTTTTTACGAATATATTTAATGGTGTTTATAAAGAAAAATTCTAATAAATTTATTTTTAAATAAAATCGAAACTTGGTTTCTGTTTTTCATTTTGTGATCACGTTCAGAGAATTAATTAAATTGTGCTTTTATGTAACGTGTATTCAGTTTTTCTAAAACTATGAAACAAGTACTCGTACAAAAAACAAACTTCATAATAAATTAAAACGTAACACTAACGATTGAAATTTTTTAAAAGATTAAGTAGAAAGTTTCGTAGTTAAGTATCCATGGACCATTGTCATGGAATGATAAGAAATGCTACAGGAACGTCCAACCTACTATTGCTTGTGAATTATAAAATCCCACGAATCTTTCCAACGTAATTTGATCACATCTACAGATGATAACGGTGAGATTCCATAACTTAAGACACAGAATTTACGGAATATCCAAAATACACCGATCACCCAACAACAAACCAGTAGGTAATAAAATATTCTAAAAATGTTGTATTTTCTGAAAAATAAAACGAAAAATTACTCCAATTCTTGGAACGTTGTAAATTATTTTAGTAGACTGTCTTACTTGAGCAGCACACTCAAATGTTCAAGCACAGCTGCTGTCAGAAGGCACTTGAAAACAAGAGCTGGCAAATAGTGATGCAGGAATAACGTCCTGTCGACGAAGAAATAAGGCAAATAATGTAACAAATAACCGAATAAGAGAATTTGTCCAATTTTCACAAAATGTTGCCAAGTTTCTGCAATCAAAACAATACGATTAAATCAAAATTCGATAGTTTCATCATTCGTTTTCTGCATTCGAGAGAACCGTACCTTCATCGATATCGAAACACCGCCGTCTGCGACGAAGTAAATAATACACCAATATGTTAGAATACAAAAGTACAGCAACAGCTCCAGAATACCACACCATTATATTTCCCAGTAAATGAATTTGCCCCTGAAATCGTCCAAACGATTGAAGAAAAAAATATCGTAGTTTGAAAATCAACCTAAGCAACTTACATTATGTTCGGTGCTGACCCAGTACGCGATTCCACGACCGACCAAAGGCCATTCTAGAGGTTCACTACTGTACATGTGGTTTTGTACGTTTTCCTGCTGATTAAAGAACATTTTGTATTGGAGTTCGTAAAATTTATCCCAAAACGAAAGCGAAGTTGCTCTCAGAGGAATCATTTCGGCGCTGACCATATCTCGTTCTCGTTCTTTTTCATCTTCGGCTGAAAATTCAATCATAAATTGAGCGAAATGAAATGGTAAGAGAGTAAAAAAAGAAAAAAAAAACGAAATGGGTTACTTTTAGTGTATCTGTGCTCTTCGACGTTCCATACGGTGTCTTCTTGTTGAATTACTTTGTCAGTAACAACTTCGTGCTGGTAGAAGCCCCAGTCTGGTAACTGGCGACCGCTGAATTTTAAGGCTTGTGATGAATTTACGTGTACTAGTCTTATCTGAAAAAATACAAAATTCAATTTTTTCGAATTCTCGTATTTCCTCTTTAAAGTTTAGTGGGAGGTACTTACCATAGATTGAATGCTATGCCAAACGTTGTCAGTTTGTTCTTTATTTATTATGTCAACTCTCCAAAGATTTTGCGCAGGCATCGAAACGTTATAATCGATGTAACAAGATACTTCCTAAAAATATTTTTAAAAACATCAGAAAGTTTTACTTCTGTCATCGTATGCCAAAGATTCGAATATCTGCTTACTTGATTATGAGGTGACACAGGTGCGGCGACATCGTGCGTATTTAAAGCTCGACTCGTGATCCCATGCACTAACTGAATAACGTCGCCGTGTTTTATCACATCGATAGGGTCACTTACTACTAACGTATCTTTACTGGGACGTTTCACGATCCACCAATTATTAACATCCTGAAAAATTACCTCGGTTGAGATTTGAGAGTGGAAAACTAACCACAATTTACGTTATGGTTACCTTGAACGTATAACAAGTGACTTGTTGCTGATGCGAGCTGCCTCTCTTATCCGGATACCGTAAAGGATACACGTGAGCGTGCGAATGTAACCAACAAGTACGCCCATGGGTATGCCTGAGAGTAATTTGAGAACCGTGAGCTACTTGTAAAGGTTGACCTTTCGTTATTGATGCCAGACCACCCTAAACGACAATATTTTATTAAATATCTCACACGCCACTTTTAGAAAAGATATTTTCAATACGTACTTCTAAACTGGCTTGAAATGCACTAGTCATCACACTATCATGAGGACCTGCTTTCTTCAGCACAGTCAAATGGACATAAAATACTGCCAAATACAATAACAGAGAGACTCCGTTGATCACTAAGAACTGGATGAAGGCTATGACGAAAGCTTTCCAATTGGTGATCGAACGATTAGGTAAGACACGTTGCCAATACTCGGTCCAAACTAAAATTACACCGAGAAGCCAAGAAAACCATCCGGCGTATTTGATACTGAAATTTACATTTATCTACGTGAATGAATCATCACAATGACAAAATAAATTTGAAAAAATACTACTCACCAAATTGCTAACGTTAAAAAAGTGAAACCTAAAACTAGTAGAAAACATTGGTAGAAGAATCCGCGATTTTCTAATGATTTGATATACTTTAAAATACAAAGTAATCCCAGAAACGAGAAGAAAATAAGCATAGGTTCCATTAATATGAACCTGGACTGTGTGAGCAATGCATTATCTGTGAAAAAAAATCGACATTAAAAAAACGATATTTGAAAAATTGACCAAAACTGTTTGATAATTTACCACAAAGAAGTATAAACGAAGCTAAAATAGCAGTCCACTGTTTACAACCCAACTCCAACATGAAATGGTACGTCAACGGTGTGATTAGACTTCCACACAACGCCGGAATCATACGTAACGTAAATAATGGCACATTCTCACTATAAACGCTGCCAATTTTATCGAATTTAAATTTACCTATAAAAATATCACATCAAAAATCTGACCAATTATAAAAAAATTAAAATTGACGCATCAAAACTTTACCGTCAAAATTGGCGAAATATGCGGCGGTGGCTATAAGTTGCTTGCCAAACGGTGGATGGGAATCGAAGAAAAATGTTCTTCTCATGTACAAACTGACGTATTTCCCATAGTGTAGTTCATCAAATCTATAAGTTCAATGTGATTGAAATTCGTTAGTACGTAATTGAAAAACGAGATTATGAGGGTGAACTCAACACTTACACAATGTTTCTGGGTTCTTCGAGTTTGTAAAATCTAGTAACCAGTGCGATAGCAAAAAGTGCAATAGAAATAGCATCTAGTTTTAAATCTATCAAGAATAATTTCCTGGATGTTGACGATTCAGGGTTGCTTGGATCTTCACTAGGAACTGAGATTTTCTGCAAAAGCAAAAACCGATCGAGTAAAGCATAAACATGATTAACGTATGATATGAGAAGAATAAGATTACCTCATTATTTGAAGATTTATTAGTCTTCGGTTTGACATTGTTGTTCGAATTCTGAATATTGTTTTGATCATTTGGCTCCTTATTTTTTTGTTTCTTCGACGTTTTGTTCGTTTTCTTTTCCATTACGAAACACTGAAGTAGACTGGCCGAAAAGTGCACTTGACATAATTGTTATATCTCTAAAGTACTTTCGTTTTGTGTCATTTTTGAGCTGATTACTCAAAAATTTATGAACTTTAGATTAGAACTTTTATGACCTGTGTGACGCTGATTGTGATTTTCCAGTTTTCTATTTCTTGTTTACGTTTTAAAATTTCAGGAATGCGAGACAGATTCTTACATGTTAGATTTACTGATAAGCGAGGGACCGAGAAAAATAAAAATAAGACAAGAATCGCCCCTTTTTTGCAAAAACTGCCTGTACGCGCTTTCAAACAATGCCCAAATAGGAATTTTAACGAATAGGTAGCGAATTTTGCGATTTTATATTACGCGATTTCTTCCTTTAAAGGCTTATATTTTGTAATATTCGAATTATTTACCGTATAATTGATTCATTTGCAACACTTTCCTGCTCTCTGGAGCTTTTTTGGTAATTTTAAACGAGCTTATTCGTTTTCGCGCCTTTACAAAGTTTGATTACACAATGATAGGTAAAATCATCTGTCGTCGATAGTCACGTGATTAGAAAAGGCCAATCAGCTGATATTCTTTGTGTCTGCCGCCAAGTTGTTTTTGAGATCTGAAATTGTATTTGAGACGAATTCGTGTTGTTTTCCGCTATCTGGCGTATGTGTTAAATAAATCGTATAATTTCGACTCGATCGTGATCTCAATCTACTATTATCTCTCTCGCGTTGCTGTAAACCGAATATACCTGCAGGTGTTGAAAAATCAACCCCCAAAGCAGCTGAATTTCTCGATTGAATTTTCGCACATCTCGTTATTTTCAACGTATAATGCAGCCAAGTTGCGGAAATTATTGATTTTTACTTTATATTTAACGTTCGTGTAAGTCTATTTTTCTCATTTACTCTGTACCATGTCCGAAGAAAATGGTTTGCTCAATCTTCTAATCCATAATGCTAATGGTACGTATCACATATTAATCTAATTCACACATTTTATAACCTTTCCTTGGCTAATTTATGGTGTTTTGCGTTAACCAGATCGCGTTTAAGATAGCTGTGATATACGTACGATTTACTTTGCTAAAAATTCCACTTAGCGGTCGTATTCCTATTAGCCTACTTTAAAACGTGCTCTCGTGTACATAGGTGAACCACAACTGATAAAAGTACAAACCTCCAATAGTAAAATGATATCGTCCGGTGTTCCAGCCAAAGTTTTAAATACCAATCAAAACACCAGACAAAGATCAAAAAATTCTAACGAATCTTCTTCTCAAGTAAGTTAGGCTACGAAACCATAACACACACACCTTGATGCACTAGTTTGATAATTATCTTATGCCTTTAGGGGTCCAATTCGTCTGGCGGTGCGAATTCATCGAAAAACTTCATTTCATCGATACTTGATCATTCCGGTCGTAAAAGACAGCAAAGTGCGTCGGACCCGGAATTTTCTCAGGAAAAGTAATGCAATCTTATTTGACAATTTATCCAATGTGTTGTCGATTCTATAACTGAATTAATTTTATTTTCAGACGTAGCTCTGTATATTATAGTAAACGTAGAAGGGTTGATAAATGTGGCAAAGGCTTGCGACATTTTTCGATGAAAGTCTGCGAAAAAGTGAAAAAGAAGGGTACCACTACATATAACGAAGTCGCCGATGAATTAGTTGCCGAATTTACGAATCCATCTGTTCCTCCTATAATTGAACAAGTTAGTTAATTCGGACTGTTTTCTTTTATACCATTTATCTGATTTTAATCGTGTTCCTATTTTTAGCAATACGACCAAAAAAACATAAGACGAAGAGTTTATGATGCGTTAAACGTGCTCATGGCAATGAACATTATATCCAAAGAGAAAAAAGAAATTAAATGGTTAGGCCTGCCTACTAATTCGTTACAAGAATGTTTAAACCTTGTTAACGAAAAGAAACAAAGAATCGATCGTGTCAAACAGAAAACCAAACAGCTGCAGGAAATTATACTGCAGGTAAATAATTATTCGTAGGCCTACCTCCACGTTACTCGGCTGTTAACCTAATTTAGCCTTATTTTTCAATTTCAGCAAATATGTTTCAAACGATTGGTCGATCGTAATTCCGAATACGAGCAAATGCATGGTGGTCCTTTATTAGAAGACTGTGCTGTTCAATTGCCATTTTTATTACTTAAAACAAATAAGGATACTGTAATTAATATCAGCGTGTCTCAGGACAAGTGAGTCGATTTTTTTAATCCTTACTAACGAGTTTAATATGATCTAGATTGAAATTATTTATATCGCAAATTTAACAATCTACCATCGCGATCAGTTTTAGCAGCCGGTTTGACCCAGTTGCACTTGCAAGTCGTGTTTTTGCGTTTCATACTCTCTTTACGTTTGACTGTTCCCTTGCTTGTAATAGTTTAAGCCTACACTAGTTTTTATTAAGGAAGGAAGAGGGGTTAATGCATCTTCATGAACTATTTTCGAATGCGGAGTTCTAACTTATTGATGTCATTTCAGGCAAGAATATCATTTTTTATTCGACGACAATTTTGAAATCCGTGACGATATAGATATTCTGAAAGAAATGGGATTAGTCATGGGTAAATCCTAGAGATGCACTCATTTTTGTGTACTTTTCACGATAAAAGTCGAATAATTTTTATTGAAATTTTAGGTTTAGATAAAGGGGAATGCACCGAAGAAAATCTCGAAATTGCGAAATCCATAGTACCTGAAGTACTGAAGAAATATGTCGAACGTAAGTTTTCCTCTTTAAAACGTGTAAATATGCAAAATTCGTCCCCATTTGATTAAACGCATCAATTTATGAATTATAGAAATGGCCAAAGGTGAAACCGAACTCGATTTGGAAGAGTTGACTCAGGATTTAGACTCGACAGATCAAATGTTGCTTGAGCCTTCGAGTCTATCTCCGAGTAGGAAAGAAGAATCAGACGATGAATCAGACCTTTCCGACGATACCGATTTTTAGAATAGCCGGGTTTAATAGGCGTTCTAAATTCGGCTTCCTGTTCGTAGTTAATGTTTTTATCGTTTGATGAGAAACGATTAATTATAATCTCTTTTACGGTCACGACAACAACACTACAGCAAATGAAAACATGAAACAATAACAATCAGCTATTCGTAAATAAGTTTAATGTATGGATTTATCAATTATGTTCGCATAAAGGGTAAGCCTTTTTTGAGAAACATGATCTCAAACAC
Source organism: Hypogeococcus pungens (assembly GCA_018107765.1). NCBI lineage: Eukaryota > Metazoa > Arthropoda > Insecta > Hemiptera > Pseudococcidae > Hypogeococcus > Hypogeococcus pungens. Next base: position 1,873 of record JAAOIU010179976.1, on the reverse strand, counting down.
TCTCCTATTTATCGATTTTATGAACTTAATTTTTAACTGTTTAACGAGCACAATAACCTAGTCATTGTACCTACTTCTTTGTTGCGTGACACTTGTGTATTTCGTTAATGACGAGTAACAAATGGCTTGGCATTTATGTTCAAATTGAAACTGCCATTGTATATAGAGAAACGCGTTTATCGTGTTGAATTGTGTATTACATTTTGGTTACCGTATCTATTATTTTACTACGGTTTAGTGACAAAAATTAAAAGATAGATAGGAGGTTAAAAAAACTGATTGTTGTCTGTTGCAGTGTTTCGTTTTATCGAGTTTACACGTTGCTGTTAGTACCTATTTATTTTCCCTCCCCACTCTCTCTTTCTATCTCTAAAAAAACAACAAAAAAAACAGTATTTCCAAATGCAAAATGCATGTGTTTGTTCCATTCCCCTCCCTATTTTTCTTTTTAGAAGTGTAATTACAAATACTTTTCTATCTTCGGGATAATCAAACGCTTCGATGTACGTTTTATAATTTATTAATAAATGTTTGAATTTTTATGGTTTTTATTCAACTGGTAAAAAGTTATGTGAAATGAAATTCCGCTTGATCGATGCAATGCTGGTTCGTGCTTCAGTGAATTTATTTTTAGATTCGGTGTCGCTCAGAAATAGGAAAACTTGTGTTAAGTGTTATATCGTCGTTTACTCGTTTACGTGATTCAGAGGTGAGCGAAAATTGATGTATCCAATCAAAATTAATAAAGCACAGCAAATAAATGCGAAGCAATGATGACTGGATTTCAATCTCGTTTAACGTTCCAAAAATAATATTTCTGGACTGGACTTATACAGGAAAAAAGTGATGTGGTATTACGCGATTTATAAATAAATTTCTTTCGGTGAATCTGCACTTGAATTTTTTTCAGCATCATCATTTTTTTAAATTTTAAAATTACAATCAAAAAATTACATTGCTTTAACTATAGAAGTTTTGCTTATTCGACCAATCACAGATAAGAAATATTCGAATTTAAGTGCCTGTACAACACTGCCAGTCGCAAGTCAATAAAATACTCGAAATTGTCTATGATTATGATTGTTCTCTTTTCAGAATTCAGAATTTTTGTTAATCTGTTTCGATAAATTTTAATCATTTTGTAGTTACTCTATTATTATTATTATTATTAATTATTCAATATGACTGTGAACGGAAGTGCAGACAATGTCCGAGAAAAGGCATTGGCCGATTATCGTAAAAAGTTGATCGAACACAAAGAAGTAGAAAGCCGTCTGAAAGACAGTAAGTTGATTCTGTTATAAACTGCCTAGTCATGATACTCTTCGTAACATATAACTCACTATGTACTTTTCTCTTACTTGAAAACTGATACACGCATGATTTCTTCGTTCAGTGCGAGAACAATTGAAAGATCTCACCAAACAGTACGATAAATCTGAGAACGATTTGAAAGCTTTGCAAAGTGTCGGTCAAATCGTCGGTGAAGTCCTCAAACAACTTACTGAAGATAAATGTAAATACTTCTTCGTAATGTCTGATTAAGAACGCATACCTTTGGCAAGCACCGATCTAATCGCGTCCATTTCTTTTCAGTTATTGTCAAAGCTACCAACGGACCCAGATACGTTGTCGGTTGCAGAAGACAACTCGATAAAACTAAATTGAAATCCGGCACTCGGGTCGCTCTCGACATGACCACTTTGACTATAATGCGTTATTTACCTCGTGAAGTTGACCCTTTGGTTTACAATATGTCTCATGAAGATCCTGGCGAAGTTACGTATTCGGCGATAGGTGGCCTTAGCGAACAGATTCGCGAATTAAGAGAGGTAATTTCACATTTAGTCGAGAAATTTACTTTGTACGATGT
>JAAOIU010179967.1:0-10870 GCA_018107765.1 Hypogeococcus pungens | reverse complement strand
AATTTTTGTGCCATATCTGTTTTTGATTTTATGGTTTTTATTGTTTTTGCTTTTCGTCCAATAAATTAATCGGTTTTGAATTATTTTTTTATTTTTTAATTTTTTTAAATTCCGGATTTTGAAATATTTATTTTTTTGCATAAAAACATTCAGCCATTTTCAACGATTTTTTCGATTTTAAGAAAGCAGTTTTTTGAAATTTTCATTACTTTTGTTTATTTTTTTGCACAATTTTCTGTGATTTTTTTCTTTGCAAAAATTTCAATTTTTTCAAGTTTTGGATTTTTTTTAAAATTTTGTGCGGCAAATTTTATATTTTTGTCCACAATTTTTTCCCTTTCTCCCTGGTATTTTACGCGAATTTTTTGTGAAAAAATTCATTAAAATCAATTTTCCTTGTGTTTGTTATTTTTTTGCACAGAGAACTTCGTTTTTTTTGGTTAAAATTTTTCGATATTTTTGCGAATTTGTTTGGTGCATTTTTTCGGATTTTTTGTCGAATTTAATTTTTGTGCCATATCTGTTTTTAGTTTTATTTTTATTATTTTTTTTTTGCGCAAAGAATTTCAGTTTTTTTTTGTTTTGTTTTTTGTCCAATAAATTTATCGGTTTGTCAAATTTTAAAATTTTTCAACTTTTATGGACGTTTGAAAAATTTTCAAACTCTTTCCCCTACATTTCTGTACAATTTTCTTTGTACGAAAAGTACTTTTGTTTTTTGAGCAATTTTCGTTGTTTTTTTTTTTCTAAGTACGAGGATCGATTTTTTTTCAGTAAGTATTAGTTTTTTTGCACGAAGGGTTTCACACTCTTTCGTCTCAATTTTTTGATTCTCTAAAGCCGCAATATTTTCAACTTTATTTATGCTTTTTAAAATTTGTATACAGTTTTTTTTTGATATTTTTTGTTTTTTTTTTTGAGCAAAAATTATTTATTTCTTTTTTTGAGTATTTTTTTATTAAGAAATGTACCACCCACAAAAGTGGATGTTTTTTTTCAAATTTTGTATTTTCAAATTTTTTCTGCACAAGAACTTTTTTTCAAAATTTTTTAAAATTGAATTTTAAGGCATTTTTTGTTTTATCCATTTTCTGCAAAAATGAAATTTCTTCAGGTTGAATACTTATAAGCTAGTAAATCGAATCATTTTTGAAAAAAAAAAAATCAGTATTTTTCCAGCAGATTTTTTTTCGATTTCTCAAATGCTTGACGACTACTTTTAAACGTTTGAAAATTTTTTTGTGCTCTATATAGACAGGAAATCTGAACTTCGAATTTTCACCAAAACCACAGATGATTTAAAATTTTTTCAATACACTTACAGGTCCCTGATGATAATTAAACCCGTGAGCAACTTTGGGATCGGTCGAATCGTTGCTATTATCGTAATATCCGTTAAAAGCCCAGTCGGCCGGATCTAACGTTTTCATTCCTAAAGGTCCTAAAAGTATAGACTTCATATTCTCCAACGCGATCCAGGCGTTCTTTGGGCTGAATAATTCGGGTGCCTGGAAACAAAAATTCACAAATAATTCGAAAAAGAAGCTCTAGAGGTGATTGAATTGAAGGAATAGAAAAAAACGCAATACTAACGACGACCATGGCGACGCAATAATTACACCTTAATTGATAATCAGTCCAGGGCTGGGTGGCTCCGACGCAATCTTTGTAAATACCTGTACGGTGGACTAAATCGGGCCTCGGCTCGTTTGGATTTGGCGTGGTCGGAATCCAGAAACTTTTTTCAAAGTTGGCTTGCAATTTTTCGTCCCACTCTGCGTAAGTCCAGCGTACAGAAGATCCTAAAAATAGAAACGTAGAGCGTTTGATAAAATATAAATCAAATCAATTCGAGTAGAACGGGGAAAAAAAAATCAAAATTCGGTACCAGTCTAGCCGAAGGGGGTGGCGTAAAATTATAGGTAAATTAAATATTAAACACCAATTTCAGGAAATTTCTCAAAACGGAAATTGAATAAAAATTGAAATTTACCGTTACTTCCTTTACGCGTGACTCCGTCGTAAGGATAGACTCCTTTTTTATTCATTTCCGCGAGCCAGTGCACCGAAGCTTTGGATAAGGCGACGATTTCGATAGCTGAGCCGTCACGAGGTGTAGCTGGCTTTCCTCTGTTACCAGCTTTATCGCTGGAGCCCATTTTATCCATCCACGTACCGCAATTCCATTCATTGCCACCGAATACGAACCCTGTGAAGAAAATAATACGCCTTTAGACGAAGGAATCACGAAGGGGTATGCTTTTTAAGATGTATTACCTGTCACTGGATGAACTCCAATTTGGTTGTCGAAGCCTGCACTTTTCATATGAGCATCGATGGCGGGTCCGGCGTTTCTTTCGCGGAAGCACAATCCTTGGAAATGTTTGTTCATCGCTTCTTGTATAACTTCGCTCAACGTTTGATCCTGAGTCGATTAAAAAAAAATTATTGGAACGGTATTTCGGACTATTTCGCTTCTTATATAAGGCTACCGTAAGCACCTGACATGACCTACCTCGGAAGTCAGCGGAGATTCATCCGTAGGGTATAACCTATTTACTTTATCAGCGAGAATTCTTTCTCCGCCAGGCACAACGGAGACGTAGCATTTAATGGTATACAACCACCACCAAATAGCATCGCGGCAATTAAACCTAGCATTGTTGCCTCCGTCCAATAGATTCGGTATCAAGCCGTGTCTCAAGCACCCAGCATAACCCAGAATTATGTACCTACAAGCGAGATGATCGTTACTCGAGAGAACGAGTGCAGATTTTTCATTATTTTTCTTTCTTACCTGGCTTCATCGTAGCGGCCGGTCAGCAACATTAATCCACGGAGCGAGATAAACGTGTCTCTGCCCCAATTCCTCATGTAGCCGGTGGCAAAATGAGGTAATCCTGCAGAACGAACCATTTTTCAAAAAATCCACGTTCTTACGAGTGAGACAGTGTATGAAAATTACCTGCTGAGAGAGAAACGCACAAAGGTGTCCTTTTATCGTCGGCCAGCTCAGGCTGAGGTGGGCTCAAGTTGACCGAGAGAGGTGGTAAAGGGCTAGAGTCGACATATCCCGCGAATTGAACCGATCCCAAAGCCAATAACTTGTAAAACTCGGATCCTTTTTGAACAGAGCTGAAAAATGGCGACGAGATTAGAACAGCGGAACGCTGCAAATGCTAATTTTCCAACCGCCGACTTACACAGACATCAAGGACCATGCCAGCTCGACGATCTCCTCGTAAATGTAGTTGGTTATATTATAAAAATAACATGGAATTAGATATCGAGGTATTTCTCTCAAAGGCTGATAAATTTCCTCCAATTTTTCACCAAATCGTTTGGTGCCTGCTTTGGTTTTCAATCTGTTGACGACGTAGTCGATCATCCAATTGCCTTCTCTCAGATTTTGACATATCGGGTGCCCCAGGTCGTTGTTGAACGCGATGGTATCCATTGCTGAGAGTATTCCTGGCAATTTTGAAATCAAAAGTTGCGTAAATTCTTCGACTCTCGAAGAAGAAAATCAAGTGAAAGAGTTACCTTGCAGTCCGCAGTACACGAATGGTGAGAAATTCGGTACAATGTAGACTCCGCCGTCTTCGGAATCGCAACAGTATAGTATTTTATTCAAGTCTGATAATGTTAGAGATTTTTTGACTTGATCTAAGCTCGGTAGTTTGTTCAATTTGGCGAATTGTTCTCGAATTTTTGCATTTTGCGTGAATCTGAAATCGATTAAAAATCATAAATGAAAAGAATCGAGACAAATTGAGGTATTTTTCGATTCAACTTACTTTATGGATACGACAGATCCGGGTTTGAAATTTCTATTTAAATTGACTCTGGTAGAATTATCCGAAAGGTTGATCAGATCCACCATGGAGACATCTTTGGCGGCGAAATTCTTCTTTATGTTCAATTTGTACTCGTTTAGGCCATTTATGACGTATGTATTTTTGGTAAAATTATTATGTTTGGCGTATCTGTCTCCGTTTCTGAAATTTCAACCGATCAATGAGACAAACGATACTGAAAATGGAAAAAATATAAGCGGAATGTCCACGATATTCACCTATTTTCCAAATAAGTTTCCAAGAGAATGTTTTCAACGTTTCCGGTCACCGTAACGCCGAAACCTTCCCCTGTGGCTGAAGGATTAGGGTACCAGAAAGCGGTATACGCGATTAAAATTACAGTATCGTGAGTGACGGGATTGTGTCTGGTTACGCAGACGATATCCGGATTAATTTGATCGACGAAAACCTAGGGGGAAAAAACGTTATAGATTACTTCGGGCGAGACTTGAAAAAATTAGCACCGAAGATCTCACCTGTTTGAAGCCATTTTTGCCGAGAAAATAATGCAAATCGTTGAGAGCCTTTTTACCAGCAACGATTCCGGTATCTTCAGTCACTTGATCGTTACCCCATTCCATGTAGGTTCGCGTTTCATCAACTACGTGGATCTAACGAATGAAAAAATTGAGTAATCGAGTAAAAAAAAAGCCAACACCTTACTCGAGAGGCGGATGAAAACTCACATGGTGGGGTACCAGCTGATCGTATCCCATGTTACTGCCACTGGCGCAGCATGCCATCGCGACCAGAGCAGCACTGGGCAATAAATCGAACACCGATCTCTTCTCAATGGGGCTAGGATTATCATGGGTCAAGTCTAAGAACAGTGCATGGGCCACAGACGGCGTCAAAGGTCTGGAAAATGGCTTTATGAAAGCTCCAACTGGCTCGCCTCCGTATCTGTAGACTAGACGACCCAGCTCGTGCGAGTCCCAAGCGGACATACTCTCTGAAAATTTAACCTTCGGTGAATCGTCGGTTCTACGCGATTAGCCGGCTACAGCCGAGGATAATTTACCTCTGATTAGTGACGTGATTCCTAATCTATTGACGAAGAGATTATCGGTGAAGTCGGAATTGGTGAACAGTTCAGCCACCACGTACAGGTTCGGCCTGATTTTACGAGCTGCGTCCAACAAATACTAAAGCGAAAAATAATACGTAACTCGAAAATCAATAGATTAATGGCTCGAGTATTGTTGGTAAAATAATAATAATAATAATAATAGGCACCTCGGCGACGTGAATAGGAGTAGAGTGGCAATTATCCAGCCGAACTCCGTCGAAAGCTTGTACAGTTTGTTCGACGTATTTTTGCATATGGTTCCATAAATAAGGACAGTCTTCTGGACCATTTCCGTATCTGGAAAAAATTCTAAATTCGTTACCAGTTCTTCGTTTTGAAAAATTCCGCTCTGATAGGTTCACCTCAATTTTACACTATCGCCCCAGGCGATTAATTCTCGACGCAGATATACTTGCGAGTCCGGATCAGCGAAATTCCTCAAAGGGTCTGCGTTGATTACCCAGCCGTTGTGAGCCATTATAAAAGCTCCTTTTTCGGTATTCATATGATTTTCCAGAGGTTCATTGTTGTAATCGGTGAAATACCTAAACAAACCGGTATTTTGAAAATAATTACCAATCGAGCAAGTACCTATAGAAAATGATTCGCTATTAACCTCGTGAAGAGGGGCGACTTCTCAGATATTTCTCGCAAACCTGGCCCATCAGGCTGTACTCTAAAGTATCTCAAGCCAGCTATACAATTATCGATTCCAGCAATGAGATGGTTTCTGACACTATTTTTCAAATTCGAATTCAAAGCTTCCAAATGCGATTTGAATTCTACGGCGCATTTTTGTAATCGAGTCTCTTCATCGAAGCAGTCGTTACTGAAAAATAAACGAAATATGAAAAGAGGATTATCACTAGTGAAATTCATTGTACACGAAAACGGTTTCCATTATCTCGAATCAAACAAACCGGAAGGTGTTGTAAAGTTGTAATGCTAATTTCATATCGACAGTTGAACGCAGTCGACGAAATTCTCGGTCTTGAATTACTTGCAAATTGGGTAACTCGATGGCTGTGTTCATACTCGAAGAGGGTGGTGGTAGACTTCGACATTTTTGTAGAAATTCTGCTACCAGAGTGTCTACGTCGACGATGTATAATTCTTCGATTTTTACTTTCGGTAGCACCTTCTCTAGCAAGGCGTATCTGATAGCCTGAAATGAAAACTTTCGCTCATTTTCGAATAAATAACTGAAGCATTTAACGAAGAAAAATTAATTTGAAAAAACCAAAGTGAAACTTTAAAAATCGTTCAATAAATAACTATCGAAGGAAAAAAAATCTGATTGAAGCTGTAATGATAATTCGTGACGCAATACTTTATAAGACAGATTGATACGCTCGTTGTCGTTAGATGAATAGAAAAAAAAAAATCTAGGCATACAATTCTCTCAACCAAACTCACACCATGTCCATGAGAAATTATTCGCTTGACTGAAATTTGGTCTCTATATTTCAACATTCACATTCCCCACCTTCGGTTCGCTCTATTCGCATTCTTATTCACACTGCCATTGATAAACTCCATTGAGAAAAATTTCTCTGCGACCCTGTCGCCGAAAGTAGTTTGATCTACTTCCATCAACCGGAAATTCAAGCGCGTTCGGCCGTCGTATGTCCTAGAAAAATGCCACTGCCGCACTAACCCAGCCATGTCATGTCGATATAGTTTCACGAATAAACATCGTTTCGACGTGTCCCACCTTATACGTGCACAACTGCGTCAAAACGAGTAAAAAAATTCGAATCTTATACGAAAATGGCGTTATTTATCGTCAAATACGGTAAAACAAGAGTAATTACGGCGTTATGAGGCTATAGTTTCGTTTGTTCGGCGATAGGAGCGCTAGTTGAAGTTGACCGTTACCGTTGAAAATTTTCAACGTACTCGGTTCGTTAATCGCTGAGGTCAACGTTATCAGTAAAAGTTCAGAATGTTCTTCACGTCATTAACTTGAAATAAAGAAAAAAGAGACTCGAAGAGTAGAAACTCGAAGAGAAGAAATTAGTTCGCGATGGTGTAATACGTAGTTCGAAATACGCGTCGACGTTATTAGTGAGTGATTCGCGAACGGTCGTAAGGCCCAAGTGATCAGCATCGAACAAACTTTAGGCTGTATCAAAATGGCTATGTTAACGTCTGGTGAGTACTCGTTAATTAAAAGCAAACCCATCGAAGAGAGAAAATCGATGTTATTCGTCAAGCTTACCGATTCGGCGTTACGCGCTTTAGATAATTATTTGAAAAACATCGATAAATGGGACTCGCCAGTGATAGAGTTCGACAACGACGACGGACGCTTACTAATACCAACTTGTCAAAAAGATAGCTCTCAAACGGATAAATTAGCTCAATTTAAATTTAACGTAACTAGTAACGAAATAATGCAAGGTAGGCAAGGTCGACTAGAATGCATTCAGCATAAAAAAGGCAGCAAGCAGTTGATAGAATTAGGGCAATTGACGCGTAGACTTCGAGTACACGCCAACGAAGACGTTTACGAAACGACTAAAAAACGTATGGCGGCCATAGAACAAGAACAGCGTAAAAATTGTACCGTATTGTTGGATCGTAATTCTCCGCAGGTTACTCGTCGCAGTAGGCTCGATCGTTTACCTAAACCTAATTCGACGCCGTCGCCGCTTCCTAAAAGTTCAACAACGACGCCTTCCTTGCAGACTGCGAGCACTCCCGAAGAGACTAAATTAATTATTACCGCTGTGCCAGAAACGAATATGGTTAGAAATAAGAGTCGTCCTACTACCAATACTCTGCCTTCGAAATTAACCGCGTCTTGTATGATTAGAAAACCTTTGAAAGATCGAATTATTCATCTGCTAGCTTTAAGACCTTACAGAAAACCCGAACTGATATCGGCTTTGGAAAAAGACGGCATACGTAAATGTGATAAACCTAACGTATCGGAAACTCTGTCGTCGGTGGCGACGCTCCGTGATAACGTCTATCATCTATCTAAACACGCCTGGAACGACGTACAAGAAGACTGGTATTTTTATACGGATTTAGAAAAGCAGCAAATAAAACGCGCCAAGACGCGCAGTCTACCTTCGCCGTGCGGCAGCGACAGCGGTATCTCGATCACGTCGAATCATTCGCCTAATCCGAGCAGTACGGCGCCTTCGATAGACAAATCGCCGTCCAGCACGTACAAAAGACCGGGATATTTCAACGGCGTCGACGGCTTCCAAACGAAACGCCAACGAATTTCACATTTCGTCAAACAGGAGCCGTGCGCCGTTACAGCCAAACCCGAAGAAAATGCTCACTCTCGTACCAATAACGCCTGCTTCGACGAACTAAACGTAGCCAAGTCGGCTCCAGACAGACCGGCTAAGCCTTGCAATACGGAAAAATATTCGCCAGATTCGACCGTCGCCACAGAACCAGCCGTCAAAGCGAACTGCGACTCGACACGAAAACCATACCACCATTCGTACCAATTTTCGCCCTATTCGCCCGATTCCGAACAAGCCAAACCAATCCCTTCTGTCGTGATCACCAGTCCTCCCGTAGCCGCCGCTTGCGACTCGTCGACGTCTTCGCAAGAACAAAAACCATCGACGCAGTCGTTCTACTCGCCTCCCAAGATACTCGAATCGATACCAGTTCCCCAAACCAAATACCAAAAACCTAAATACATGAAGGATTACGTTACCATTACCAGTATGGAACAACGACGCCGATACAAGTCCGATTTCAATATGATATTCAAGGAATACCAACGAGTCCACGAAGAAATAGACTCGATTAGTAATACGTTCGCCCAACTTGGCGAGTCTCTCAGACAGCACAAAAAAGGCACGCCCAAGTACGCCAAAATAGAACAAGAAATACTACGAAAGTATAAAGAAATCAAAGGCAGTAAAAAATTTCAAGCAGCTAAATTACGTTTCGAATATTTACACGAGAAATTATCCCATATTAAAAATCTCGTACACCAATACGACGAGAAATTTTTAAAATAATTTTATCTCCTTTTACCTTAATTTTTTTTTCTCTCCCTTATCAGCAATAAAAATTCTTAGAAATAATAATAATAATAAAAAACTCGACTCGAAGTAAAATATTACCATTGCATCACGCCCTCTTTTTTCCTCTCTTTCTCTCTGTCTCTCTTTTTCAACCACTTCGAATGACCACCATGAATTTCGGACACGTTTTATACGTAATTTGGACTTTCTCTTTTCGTCCATGTCCTATACGTAGCTGTTCTCGTTAGATTTATTATTACTTTAAGCAGCTCTTTAATACGTAAGATGAATTTTATACACTTACACACTTCATTTAACGCGCCAAATTACTACATACCTACTACGTTTACAAATATTTAACGGCATTTTATGCCTCGGGGTCTAGGGATACTGGTTATTCGTATTATGGAAAAAAAATTATCGGTTAGATAAAAAAAAAAAAAATTGTACGATATTGAGAAAAATTTTTAAATNAATGTATAGATTTAATGCGAAGTTTTTTTTTCTCTTTTTTTTCATTTTATCTCGTATTCCAATTTTGTACTTAATAAAGTATTTCAATCATGTTTTATTTATTCGTATTTTTTTTTCTTCTCCTCGATTCTAGTCTTTGTCGAGGTTACACATACAATACGTTTAGCTAAAACTTGGCATTAGTGAATAATTACACTGCCCGACCAAGTATTCTCAGAGTCATTACGTGGTGTTCTACAAGTTGACGAAAATTTTACCTTAATCATCTCCCCCTCACACGAATGAAAATAAACTCTCGACATACGTAACTAGAAACCGAAGTAAAGACAGCGAACTGCGTACTCGAGAAGGGTAAGAAGACCCTCGCAGATTCTGATCACCCTTTTAAAGAGAGAAAAAAATCCACTGGGATATCTATCTGCTCGGAGCAGAGGTGAACGACCCCGAGGAAATTGCTCGTAAAAAATTCATAAATCTGGAAGGTTTCTATTTTTTTTTTTGTCGGTAATTAGGTCATAAAGGTGGAGTATATTGTATTAGAATGCTCGGGTTGTTTATATTCGATAAGAGGTTAGTTTATTTAGCCGGGCACGTCTGCATTTAGGCGATAATATTCGGTGATGTGAAAATGTACGCGTACGAGAGTCAACTCCCTAAGTTTTTCGAAAGAAGGCAGGTGATATTGACTTATCACAATGAGGTCTACACGTACAACGTACAGATGTTAGGTTTTGTACGAGTGTAATGACCGATCGTGTCGTGTTGGTTTGAGAGGGTTACCGTATACTTAGTCGATGGTAACAACACGAATCGAGGTCGAAGGGATCGTAGGTAATTGGAATAAAAGATTAAGTTCGTAGGAATCACATGAAATACGAGGTAGACTACACTACGTCTATTAAACTTGTAACCATTTTATGGTTTAGGTATTGAGTAAGGAAAAAGCGGAACGAAATCGAATTATTCGATAACCGCGAAAATGAGCTGAAAAAATTACGAAATTTTTGACTTGAAAATTGAAACCAAAAAAAATAAAAAAAAAGATGAGTAATTTTAGCGACTTCGAAACGATTTTAAATTTTACAGTTTTTCTAATGAGATGGGCAGAGCCACGTAAAACTAGTAGACAATGGTACGAGTTTGCCCCCCCCCCCCTCATCAACGATGGTCGACGAATTTACTCCAAAAGATGGCGAGAAAATAAAAGCATACCGAGCTGAGAGTGAACATTGTGAAGACTCATTATACTGGGCCCGAAATGCCATAATTTCTACGACATTCTCGTGAGAAATACGACTATGTAAGTTCTTCAAAAGCTGCCCACTTCTTTTTTTTTTAAACCTGTCAATTTTTTAAAAATTTATCAATTTTTGAAATTTATTTTAATTTTTAAAATTTCTTCGATTTTTCGAAATCGACATTTTTTTAACAATTGACAAACTCTTGAGGAATCTTCAATTTTTTGG
>JAAOIU010179917.1:6597-23326 GCA_018107765.1 Hypogeococcus pungens | reverse complement strand
CTTCTTGTACCAAGTACGAATGTCACGCGCTGTCCGGACGTATCTAGGTTTGTACAAAATCATCTGTACTATCCTCGATATGAACGGTTTCGGACATTGAGTCTAACATATGCATACTTAGTGCAATTATTGTCCGGTACTAATCGTTGTCGCCGTAGAATTATTAACTTGTGTTGCGCAACAATGCTGGAATCAAATTTTAAGAGTTAAAACTTTGACTTTTAAATGCGATTTGTCAACTTGACTAGATACGAGTAATTAATTTTGTTTCGAATTCAGTTAATTGAATTTGAAAAATTACGGAGTGGTAAATTTCTCATAATCGTGGAGGAAACGATCGTAGTAAACTATGATTTAATATGAATTTAATTTAATTTTCAATTTCGAGTTCCAACTGATTGATTTTTTGAAAAAAGTTTAACATTTCTTTATTTTCATTGTGACTTACAACTGTGGCGAAGAATTTCCTAATTCACTAACTTTGACCTTAATTCAGTAACCTTGAAAGCTCATTAAGTTCTGTGTTAACAGTATTTTCGGGACATCCTTTTAAGTATAATAAGAAGTTTGATTACGACTTGTGTACACGACTTGGGCAAGACAGAAGCCAATCCTTCCTTCATCGTTTCATTTTCGTTAGTTTCCCAATTCAAATTGGAAGACGAAATACTTGAATTTATTTTCTATTGCTCGAAACAGCGAAAATTTTTTTTTTCAATGGTCAATACTGATTTCCTCTTCCTAATGAATCCAAAATAGGTTGCTGAATAAACAATAGGCATATAGTATGGATTATGATTTTGTATTTGTAGCAACTCCACAACACGTTCGACACACGCGTTTAAAAAGTTATCTGTATCGGAACGTGGAAGGAAAATTACGAAAAGTCCAGATGCAACGAAAGAACCAACATTATTTCCAAAATACATTTAACGTGATTTTTCCCTGTAACGAAAAAGTAAAATATTTGAAGGTATTTTTCTCGAAAGTTTTCGTCATTACAAGAGAAATAACGAGCAAATAATAATGATTTAACATCCATTTACTTTTCCACGATGATGAAGTTCAAATTTATAACATTTAGTGGCTGATGATGGACCCTCTAAAACATAGGATTTTTCTAAAAGATCGTCGTTAAAATTCATGTTTACCGCGATGGAAAAATTAATCGCAATTCATTTTCTTAAGTTGGTTAAAAATATTGCCTTATCATTCAACACTTTTTCTCTTCTTCCCCTTTTTTGGTAACCTCATCACTGCGCGCATAACACGTGCAGTTTTCAACTCGTAGTATTCTTTTCCCATTTTGGTGAATTGCATGCTATTAAAAACAGCTAAGAAATTAATAATAATGCGTGGTTTGGTATTTTTGAAAATTTATAAACGTACTTTTGATAATTATAGTACACGCTCGAGCGTTCCTCGGACTTAACAATTTTTTAACGTAGCAATCTAGGTACGTATGTAAAAAAAGAAAGTAATCTGTTTTGAAGTTCAATCAAGCGAATGATTCAGTACGTACGCGTTTCATCTTTCTTATAACTCTTAGGAATTTGTAGAAATTTTGTTTTTTGTTTTGAAATTCATTTTCGAATATTTTCAGGCAGACGGTCGTAAAAGAATTTTGGGATATCGAATTGGAAATACATTCGATCGTTTTTTTTTCGTCGTATAACATTTCTGCGTAATCGAAACTTTAATTTATAAATCTGTGAAATATCTTAACGATGTCTTAGGAAATTGTGTTTCAAAAGTGGAGATTTAATTTTGCGATTTCGTTTGTGCGTGAAAAAATTTCACTAACGGTGGGAGTGGGATATAAATTTACATTCGGATTTGGCAGTTTAAATTTGAATTGTATGAGCGCGTTACTGCGTTTGCAAATTTTAAAGCGGCTCGAATAAAAATGAATTCGAAAATAAAAACGGTTGGAAAAATAATTGTGGCAGATGTTACGTGCTTGTCTCCCTTAAAAAATATACAGATGTTGTAGTAATTATTTTTATTAAGGGATAAAAAAAAATAAAATGTACATTTTTGCCTCCTTTATTAAAACCATCTATTTTTTAAGGCTCGCAATTTTGTAATCGTATTCGACTATAGAATAAAATGCTGTTTTTCGAAAACAAAAGATATTGACAAAAGTTACTAATCGAAGGCGGTAAATTTAGGATTTATTGAAAAAAATATTGTAACTTATTTATTTTACGAAATCAAAGTGTGTAGTACTTCTAAGAAATGAAAAAAAAATTCGAAATACAGGTGCTTTATTTTGTCTGCTTGTTGAAAATAATGCTTCATTCTTTGTAATTTAAATCATGACCATCTGATGCCTTGGTTATTGGTCTCGTCAAACGAGGTAATTTATTTTGAAAACCAAATGACCTTGAACAAAAGTTGCAACATTAACCCACTTTACTAGTTCGTATTGGTTTAGAGACCGATAAAAACTGGTCTTTCTGTGAGTATCAGTCATCGCCTGGCAATCAAGTTCGGCAGTTTTTGTAACAATTGTTTTTATTTTTTTCATGAGTACGTAGAATACACCTTTCTATACAGCTATTTTTAAGAATGGGTGTACATACTTCATCTTAATGTCTCATTAAACTATTTGAATTTCTTATACTTTTAGAGTATTGCAGAAATTCTCTTTCACAGAGATCCTAAAACAGAGTGAAAAAAATTACGTTTTCTTTGGTGTAGGAATTTGATAATTCGGGTATTTTTTTTTAGTTATGAATGATTTATTCCATATAAATTCAAAAACCGCTCATGTCAAAATAAATATTTTCCTTATTTTAACCGAAAATAGGCTGAATTTTTATCGTCCATTTCACCTTTGAAAACTTTCTTTACTTACATTGTTGCTCTCCATTGGCGTACTTCCATTCACTGTATACCTACTTCGATTCTCTTAGGACTTTCTACGTAGTACGTAGCATATTTAAGGCACTATTTCTCTCGACCATGCGTACAATGCACATACCACGTTACCTAAATTCTCTTCCTTACTACAAAATGACTGTACCTGAAGTTTGCAACAGTTTCAAAATGGATAAAATGATGTTTCCTGCTGTCCCTTCGGTGTAGGAAAAAAAGAGATTTTCTGAATTGACCTCCAAGAATTCCATTCTACTGTGTTTAGGGAATTCCGTGACGAGAAGTTCTCGCTTTCTTTAGGGGGTTTACTACTTGTTAGTTCGACAGTCTGTAATAACGCTGAGCTAGCAAAATTCTTCACGATTGGTTGATTATAATCTTGCGTTGGAAATTTCGATTTTACCGGGCATATTTACTTACGTAAAAATATTTTCGATTAAAATGGGGAAAATTTTCCAATTCCCGGATCGTTTTCCCTGTTGTAACTAAATGCCTAATGTAGAAAAAATGAACGTTTTATACAAACGCTCGCTGGTCGTTAATTTGGTTGAAAACATGAAATATTTTTTCCCCCTCAGTGGTAATTGGTGAGTTTTTGTCTCTCTCGGTCAGTTTACACATCTAGTTCTGATGCGGAAAAGTACCAACAAAAAAAATCACATTCAAGAGTAAACCACCTATTAAAGCGTTGGGGATTCTTTATTTGAATTTGAGCGATCAGTAGCCAAATGTGTTGTCTATATCAGTGATCAAAGGGGTCACCCGTACATCTAACGTTGGAAAACAACGATTGGCGAGTCTTCATGCACACACGCGTACACGATGAGAACCTCTAGCGAATTATACCTGTGAAATGTATTTGCTTGTTTCGTGTTCGGTGTAAGACGAACGATTTAACTGAGTATAAATCTGTGCGAGTTGTTTAATTAATTGGCGGACGTGTTTAAAATTTTGACAAAAGTTAACATTTGTCTTTATTAAGAACACCGTTGTACAATTCGCCAGGCTTTAGTGTTTCTATGATATTGGTGTTTTATTTTGTCGTATGGAAATTATCTGATGTGTTTCAAAAATAAAATTTCCAAGCTACTAGAAAGTTGCGTCGCAAATCATCGAAGTGGCTCAACTTTGTGAGTTTGGCAGGAAGTCGCAAGGAGAAGTGGATGTATAATATGAAAGCAAAAATCAACTGTTTTGTTGTACCTCCGCAACCAATACGTGCTTTTTCGTGAGCTTACTAAACGGTCGCCTTACTTGACTCGAGAGCAAAAATTATGGTCGTTTAAACCGAATCGGTAAAGTTTCTACGGTAGATATACAGTTTGTATTAGATCAAAAATCTCACCAAATTACAGCGATCGTATGGCCTGATTTTGTTCCAATTTATTGAAACAAAAATTATTTTTCTTAAACTTATTTCACTTACTCCTTCTAGTTCTGTCTTAAACTTTACTTTGTGTATGATTTTCTATTGGGAAAGGTATACTGTATTTGTTCCGTCGAGCCTCATTTCTCTTATTTGTCTTTTACTTAAGTACTCTATATGTATTGTGTGAAATTCTTTGAGATTCTTTGTAGAAATCTCGCATCAATGAATTTCTTACTTTATTTCATCATTCAAATTGTTTCTCAATTTTCCCGCGCTGGCATTCAAAAATTTTAATTTGTTTTCAATTTTATTCAATTTTTTGCATGAAGAGAATAAGATAGGCAACTTTTAAAATTTGTATTGTGATAGCGAAGTTCTCATATTTTTAAAAACAACTTGATCTTGTGCCAAACGTAACGATGTGGTAATTCATTTACAGCATCAATAATCATAGTCCATTTATACGAACAATAAATGCGAAAATTGAAAAGGTTTTTTGGCACTACGATGATTGAAGTGGTCTGCTTTTAAAAGCTACACGGTTGTAAAAAAATATTAACTCGTGGCGTATAAGTAACCGTTTGACGTAACACACAACAGTTGACTTAACATTTCGAGTGTGGCACATGTGTACTTAAGCCTACTTTTTTTCAAATTTTTTATTAAATGACATCTAAGCCTATAAAGTTACTACGTAAATTAGAATGTAATTCACATAGGCTCTTTTTTTCAACGGTCATTTAACCTTTTGGTATGAGTTAATTTGATTGGACAGCCTACTTAAAAAGTTAGCTAGATTAACGTGCTGTGTTTGTAAAAGTACCTCTAGTTATACATAGGCAGGAATACTAGGTGTAATATAGACGGAAAATCGTTAGAGCGGGTAAATTTATTTCGACTTTTTTCAACATGTTTTCAAATTATGGCCGCTGGTTGTTACTTTCCAGAGCGGTTTAATGTAAAAATTCGATGACGGCGTGTGCGGAAAGTTTATTTTTGAAAGTAGATAACAGCGTTGTGGTGCGATTAAGCGGACGTAATTTCGGAATCAGACTGAATCTTAGAATCGAATATACAGAAAATATGGAAATAGAAACTGAATTAAAATATAAAATTGATAGCCGATCCCACAAACAGTATCTCCCTATGGTGTAAGAGCGCTCACGTTTAGCATCAGTGCGTGTCGCTTGAGGCCCATAGTTGACTAGTTTTTTATTTAAACCTTTTTTGAAAGAATAAATTTCAAAAACTTATTTTAAAAACCCGCGTTTTTTTACGTAAGCATTAATTAAAAAAAAAAACACGAATTTTCATTTTTTCAAAAATTTTGTTCTTAAATTTCTTAGAAAAAAAAAATATTTATTTAAACAAAATAACCATATATTGTATAAGTTTTTTTTCTTGATTCTACATATTAAATTTATAATTTTACTGACAACATTTTTAGAAAAGGAAGGAAGGGTTGAGTAGGCTCTTCTATGAATTCTTCTTTTAAGCTTTGTGCCATTTCGCTTGATCGCATCTAAAAGCAGGAAATAACGCACAAGTAGCAAAAGGTCTTTCGATTTTATGTTCTTATAGACGTACAATACGGTGCGATTCCCTTGCGAATAAAGCTCATAACATTTTGAACAATTTATAATGTATATAATATTTTTTTCTAAGAATACCAATCTAAGACGATGTAAGGTAATGACTCTGCAGTATCTTTCGTAATTTATCAACAAGTTAACGAGACATGTACCTACCTCCACGATGAACTAGTAAACATTTGACTTATATTCATTGAAGAAAATGTTTTTATTGGTTTTTTATGATTGTTTATTTCTCATTTCATCGCGAAGTTCGTTCTAACGATGTTTTCATCTAAACTAGGAAATTGGAAATTTCAGCTATCTTTTTTTTTGCTCGCCGCCAGTACTTTGTAATTTGTTCGAAAGAACTTTAAAAAAATCTTTCTTGGCCATTAACAGGTTTCGAAATCTGACAACGAATTTGTCGGTTTGGAAACCTCGTATTAACAAAAGTTGAAATTGACATCGAGGGAGAAGTGTGCTTAAAATCAAAATAAAACTTTTTATTTCGTGTTTTTTCTTCTTATTGTCTCGAGAATGGTTGCAATTTTTAAAAAATTCGACGAATCTCAAAACTTCGAAATATCTCACTCTGACTGAATTTTTCAGCTTCGAGTGTTTAGGTAGGTATTACATTCATGTGGAGAAAGAGACTTGCTTTGTACACCAAAGACAAAATTTTTCATTTGTGCAAGTGTCATTTTCTTTGTTGGCTTCTGTAATGTTTATGTGTTGCCAAAGGATCGTTGACGTGAATAAAATCTTTCAGACTTTTTAAAACCCTCCTCGTTAATTTGAATTGCTACGTGATACTTGGCATTTTTCTCGTAGCATCTGCGAGAAGAAAGTTGATATAAAATTATCAAAAGTAAATTTAGTGCAGCGAAAAGCGGTCCCTTTTCTAGTTGGCTTCAGCAACGTTTATACGTCGAGTGGTGGAGCTAAAAGTCTACTACAGCGGCATTTACCGCACGTATATACCTAGTCAAAGTAATTAATATTTCGTTGATAAAATTTTACTCTACGGTTACCTACTACCTGTGCGTGTTTTAATTTTCTAAAATATGATCAACTTTGTTGATCTTTAGATTGACAAGCAAGTTCGACTATACGATTATAATTATGGCATTGCCGTAGGGAATATCTACTAAAAAATTCATTTTTATCAGGAATAAAAAAGTTGCACAATTTAGTACTTAAAATGCAAGCTTTAAAAGAACATATTCTCGTTGAACGTCAAATTTTTAAGACTTATGCGTGACAAAGAGGATACATATAGTGAGAGTTCGACAAGGAATAAACTAACGAGTACGATTTTCTGTTGGCCCAAATGAATAAAGCAAAAAATAACAAATTTATTGATTCAATAGATACGTAAATAAGTCTTTGATCGATGACGCAGTCCAAGGTTTTTTCCCTGAACAAAGCAATCCCTATCCTTAGACAGTGGGACGGTAACGGTTTGCGGTCTCGATTATAAACCAAACACGCGTCTCGTACCTATTAGTTGCAAGAAAGTTTTACAAAACGTACGAGCTTCGTCGATAATTTATCGTCGAGAAAGTTCAATATTTTAAGCCATCGGGTAGAGTGCTCTCATGAGTACGTAGTAGAAGAATCCGGAGATGATACTGTTGACTCGGAGCCTGCCTATCGATATGGCGAAAAATTGCCGCCTGCCGCCTTCCAGTTCACCATCACTTGCACACCCTCCGCGAAGGTGGGCAGAAATTCTATTCAGTATATCGACGCGCGCAAAATTTATCAAATGAAATTCAAAAGTAGATCGTGTAAGATAAGAATTTTATGCGAGAAAAATTTTACGTGCTTCGAAACCATTATCGCAAGGAAATAGTACTCTCACTAGAAACTTGTATTGCTAAACTATTAAGACTTTCGACTCAAAAATGTTTGTACACGCGGTAAAGATTTTAAAAAGAATTACGACATTTAAGGATGCAATTTTTATGCACAAAGTTATTTGTTGTTGCTATTTTCGTGAGCTTGGTCGTCTATACAGTGACATGACCTTTGTGAATTTTTTATAAAGTAATGAAACGACAAATAATGCACCTAAAACGAAAATACAATGAACTGAAAACGGTTTTAGAAATAAATTGCGTTAGAATCGAACGCCAGCAAACATCTGCAGAAGGAAGTCTCATATTAGGATTCTAGACGAATTGGTGTTTATTTAAATCGAAAAACAGATTTCAATATTAGGTATTGAAATTTACGTAAAAACAAGAACTTTTCGTTTCGATAAATATGAAAGGTACCGACTAGCTATAAATGTTCATTCTGCAGCCCTCGACGACGGTGTCAATTCGAATGAAACCAACGAAAACAGTCTTCCAATTAAGTACCATTCTAATGACTTTGTAATGATATGAAGTGACATTTTTCGATTAATTATGTAAATAGTGATTTTAATTACAATCTCATCGTAGCCTATAAATATTTAGTGTTTTTATGGTCTATAGACTAAAAAAAGCCTCTTTTCGTAAATAGATTTATTGCCATTTTTCATCAAGCGTTTTATAAATGTTTTAATTTTTCAACGAGTAAACTCATAGCGTTGGTTGTTTTTCCTTTTTTACTTTTCGTCTTTAAAATATTCGTTAAGTGCTTTGTCAAGTTCAATGTAGGTAGCATACTTTATAAATAGAGTTCTCTTGAAAAATAAGCTACTTGAACGTAAATTCTACTGGAGCAGTACCTTCATCTTGAGCGAAATTAGTTATTACAGCGAATTATTAACAAAAAATTTCAATTTTGACAGGACTTTGGAAAAATTTTTCGTTTTATAAAAATGTCAAAATTTCAGAATATTTGTATGAATGTAAAAATTTGATTTTTGTATGAGCCGAATTCTTAGTATTCATCCGTTTAGTATTTTATCAAAGATGAAGTAAAAGCTGTAAAATTTTATTGAATTTTTTCATCACATAAGTATATGTAAGCATAAAAAAGCTAACAAAAAAATTTTCTTTGGATAATATAGGGTTCTCGGAACATTTTATGAATTTTTTTTGTCTTGTCAAAATTCAAATTTAAGGGAAAAAAGTTGTTTGTGGAAATTGAAAAGTTGACAAAATTTTGTTCGGACAAAATTTTATTGAATATAAATATTTTGAATTTTTTCATTTTATGAAAGCCAAGTGCCTAACTTTGATGAAATTCTGTAATTTTTTCATTTTGCAAAACTAGGTAAGCAAGTAGATAAGTATTCGAATAATTTTAGAATATTTTTCAAATTTATTTCATTTTATAAGAGGGACAGATCTTGGAAATTTTTCAGAAGAAAATTTTTGGTACCTATATTTTATTTGAAAAATTTCTCATGTAAATAACAGGTGAAAATTAAAAAAAAATTTCTTTAGACGAAAATCGAAATTTTGGAAATTTGCAAAATTTTCTGTCATGTTGTTTATTATTTTTTAAAAGCAGAAATTTCCAAAGATTTTTAAATTTTGAAAATGTATCTAGAAAATATGTTTACAAATTCATATTTAGTTTTCTTCAGTTTTCTTTTGTTTGTTTGTTTGTTTGTTTTTTTTTTCAATGAAGATTGTAAGTCAAAAAAAGTTTATAAGTTCCGTTCAAAAAATCATTAAAAGCATTAAAAATAAAATTCAAGAAAAATAATGAAACTGTTCATTCGGTTTCTACGATAGAAAATCGTAATTTTTAAATTTTTTTGTAAGTGTTCTGCGTTTGAACGTAGGAAATTCGGCCTTTTTTTCATTTTCTTATATTACCTCACTTGGAATTTGATTTTCATTCAAGCCGTAATTAAATAAGTACAATGCAAAGCTGATGACTTGGCAGCTGGTTTATGATTTAAAATTTTACACTGGCTGGCACGTTTAGTTCCTGCACGTTTAAATCGAAAATTTGAGGAGGTTTATGTCGATATGAATACCATGAATTCCTGTTTTACTTTTTGCGAACAATGTACCAAAGAATATAAGATTTCGTGACATCTATCGTGTTCATTCTGGAAAACATTTAGAAATTTTATAATGGATGTAGTTTCAATTTGTTTTTGAAAATATTTTTTTCCCTATTTAATTTCACCTACACTGAGTACATTTTCCTACCTTTCTATGTGAATTTCTCAGTCAACTACGATTGCGAGAAACTCGTATGTAGTACTTCTCAAAAAGCAAAAAAAAAAAAACAAATTCGCATAGGATAATTCTGTGCCTGTAAAATAAATATAAATTACATTTTCATCTTGTTCATATTTAGTGGTTCAGCTGCGAAACCTGCGAAATTTCGAATATTTATCCTTGCTAAGAAAATATCGACGATGTAGCGCTTGCTGTATAATAAACCAACTTTCCGTCATTATTAAACTTGCTCACGTGAAGTTTTCGGAAACACGGCTAATTTAATAAAATTGATGTTGATACGGATGATCCCTTCTTCTTTACCGCAGATTATATATACCTGCAACCTGCAACTTATGCAAAAAAGGGTTCACCGTTTCGGGCGATATAATTCGCTAAAAGTTGCCTAGTAAACGACTTTGCATATGTTAGTAAAACCATCTCCGTACAGTGTATTAGGTACCTAAGTAAATTAGTTGCACGTTTACATAAATCAATATCGTACTTGATAAATAGTTACCTTTGTTTTGCATAAATTCACACAACCTGGATGGACAGGTACTTCTTCACAAGTATTGACAAGTGAAATCTATTCCTTAGTTAGGTATTTTTCAATGTAACGGGCATTTAAAAAGTTTTTACCGAATCGACCTAGATATGAAAACTCACCGACAGGGCTGGTAAGTCAGCTTTATGCTTTAAGCTTAAGCCATTGAGCCGTTGATTTAGTGGTGCCTAATCAAAAAAATCAAAAAATTGCATTTAAGCTTTAAGCTGTATGCCATTGATTTTCGGCCGTTCAGCTTCAAGTTTAAGTTTTAAAAAATTCGGTTTCAAGTTTGAGCTCAAGTTTCAGTTTAAAAACAAAATAAGCTTATCAGCCCTGCTCACCGAGCGTATTTTGCTTTGATAAAACATTTCCAAACAAACTTGCGGTTCAAGTCTTAGCTGCATAAAATATTCTACAACCATTTTAAAATTTTCTTTGTATGTACATGGTTACTTGTACAGACGCGAAAGTAATTGCTAGAGAGTTTACCCAAGAGAACAATGTTTAGAGACAGACAACAATTTTTCAATGAACACTTTTCTAAAAGATCAGAATGTGGTGCAAGGGGTATTTTTTTGACCCGAAATTATTTTTCGCGGAATGAAAACATCTTTTTGTCGAATTTCTTTAATAAAGTTTTAATTTCATACTTTTCGCGTTGGAAAATTATCAAATTGTTTTGATGACCAAAGTTTAAAAACGCATCAAATTTTCCAGCCTGAAGATTTCGCTTGAATAAAATGAAAAAGCTTGAGATTTTCAAACGAAACAAGCTTCGGTGTTCTGACCTTTTTGTAGTGTGTATAAAATTCGCATTGAGGTGTTCAAGAGATATTTCCAATTAGACAATTTCCTCAAACCAGATGAGAGAAAGTTGAAACTTTTTTATTTTAGCCGTGTGCTTTTTCATTTCTAATTTTCTTTCAATCGTTTCAAGGTTTATGTTAAGCCTTGTTCAAGTTATTCATTTTCCGTTTCATTTGACGCGTAAATATTTAACCTAAGTTGTGACACGTGTAAACTAAAAATGAAGCTAAAGAAAATTTTTCTATAATTTGAATTTTTTCACTGTCTACTACCTGCTCGAGCTATAAATATTTTTTAAAAATATTTCGCGCGCTGAAAAGTTTCGGATTTTTTGGAATTTTTTTTCGCTGAAAGATGGAAAAAGTTTGATATGAAAAGTGTATTTTTACTTCTTCGATATAGGTACCTACTACGTGAAATGTGAAGGAACAGAGGAGGCAAAAAATAGTGTATTGACAATCACACCTTTTTGTTGTAAAAATGTTTTGGGATTTCTTGTAGTTGACAGTTTGATTCGACTTCGATGTGGAATTCAATTTACTTACTCAGTTATATGTATACTTGGCAGTGGATGATTAATCAGTTTGTTTTTCCTGAACCCGCCGGACTATAAGTATCCGGTATAGTTCAATGGCTCTCGAAATGGATTACTCCAGACTAGTGCGTAATTGTATTTTGATGAATATTTCGTAAGAAAAGTTACACGAAAGGGTGAACGGTTGTAAGATACGAAACGCGATCGTATTCAAAACAATAGGACATCGTTCCTTTTTCAGATTTTCTAAACAAGAATAGCGGAGCAGCTTGAGAATAGGCTGGCCGGCACGTTGGGCTTGATTTTAACATCGAGTTTCGAGCCCAAAAACGTTATAATATTCGAGTAAAGAGTTAATTTAAGTAAATTAATTTAACCCATTTGGTTAGCGAGTAAAAAACTATTAAATTCGTTTCGGTTAATGTTTTCCATTTAACGCGTTTAGCTTTTGTAATTGCTTTTCCAAAGATGGGGGAAAATTTTGACTCGTTTTGTCCAGATTTTGTTGATCAAGATAGGGAAAATGATTTAAAAATAGTTTACGAGTTTGTCTTTGTTTATTAAGAAAGAAAAAGTGCAATCCCGTGTTAGTTAATTAGGTAGTTTAATCGTTTGAAACGTGAATTTATGTCGAATGAAGTTTAATTTACCTACGTATCAAACATGCTTCAGGCCTATCGTGTGCAGTGCATAGGTACGTGCATAAAAATATTCTCTTGTGAAAATATTCTGTTTCGAAACTCATGAAGCTGTTTTTCCAAGTGAATAAATTTTTCAAAAAACGGTGTCAAAATTTGAATTGAAAATGAATCTGCAAGTGGAAAATTTTAGTTTTTGCTCAACTTTGGTCTGTTTCTCTGTCGAATAATGTACAGCTGGAACAAGTTAAATACGTAATAAATTCAGTTTATGAAAATTATGAATGCGTTGGTTTTGGTTTTCTTTTATGCCACAGCCAAAAGAGTTGATCCGTATTTCGAGTTACTTGGGATGAAGTGCTTTTTTTGCCGTGACATCTTTTACGCTACGGCAGAAGCTTTTTGAATTCACATCGTGCGTAATTTTTTGCATACAAAGGTTCTGTTATAGGAAAAGGGAAAAAATACGAATATACGGTGAAAAAAGGCGTAAATAATAATTCTAACGTATGCTTCGCAAGTCTGTTTTTTCCTTCTTGCTATACACGTACACTTTTTTTTTGTTAGATAAATATTCGTATGCTTTTGAGAAAAAAGAAATATTTTATAAATTTAAAAATTTAATAAAAGTTATCGTGGTATGCGTATGAAAGGAATTAGGTGTATCAAAATAGAAAGCGTTCTCGTATCATTTGTCTGCTGCGTGAGAATGAAAATTATGTTCGGAGTGGCTTGTTACATATGTAGAAGATTTTATAAAATAAAAGGTACGAGTGAAAAAATAGCATCGTTCGTATGAATTATTTTGGTGTAAAGTTGGCGTATACGAACTTGATTTTTGACTAGCTTCAGTATTTTAAATACGCGTTGGTGTGTGTGCTTTTTTTTACCTTTTTTCACCAGAAGAGAGTTTAATGTATCCCTTGTGCAGCTTCTTTGTACAGTAATGTGCCCGCATCGACACATCAGTGAAAAAAACATATCGAAACAAGGTAGTCTCGGTATTACTTTTCGGGTTGACGATCCTTTTAATAAGACCTGCTTGCAAGGTGGCGCTGGATTGTCGACGTTTATAGTTTCCTTCTCTGGACTCGAAAAATTCTCCGTGTAGGGTTATTCTTTGGAGAAAAGCTAAAAATAGTCGCTGAGGTGTTTTTTGTTGGATTTTCTTTATTGTAAGTATCAAATTCGAGGGTTGTTAAACTGAAACTGAAACCAGGATTTATTTTTTCAGTTCCACTTTTTGATATCTTGCAGCTGAAAATGAACAACCATAGCGGTATCTGTCGCATGTGGGCGGCTTGGGCACACTAACTGTTCCAGATAATCTCCCATTTTCTTTAAATCACGAAATATAATCATAAGTATTCTCCAATTCACATAGATAAAGCTTTCGAGAAAATATTAAAAAAAGACAAAAAATACTTTTTTTCCCGTCAAAATTTTTACCCTTCCATCGGTTGAGCAGTGGGGTCCTTTCTTTTTTTCGAATTCCATTGCCATTGTAGTAAGGTAACGTGCCGGTGTTTGAATGGTTTAGGTAATATTCTCATATTGTCGTTCCAAAACAGCTGGAAATTAAGTTAGAGTTCTGAAACCAGGCATATTTGCTTTCTAAGGGTGGCATACTGAAGTTCGGTCAGTGGATATTTTGGCAATTTTAAAATNAAATACTCCAAAAGCATTTGAAACTGCTTCCGGTCGATTTAAAACAACATAGTCCAAATTCTAGCTCTCTACCTCAAGTGGGTCGAACATCGAACATGATTTTAATTTTTTTTTTCGGAGTGATTTTCCAAAGTACATTCTCTCTCAAAAAATTTTTTACTAGTAAAGGTTTTTGCAAACAATTTCTTTCCATACAAAAAATTAAAGAAAAGTCTTGAAATTTAAATTTTTTATTCGGTAGGCCTAAGCATCATTACTCGCCACTGTATTCACTTTTGAAAATTTAGCGGAAGTAAGTTTTTTTACTCGACACCATCTTTGTTTTCCAACTTTAGTGATAAAAATTAAGCATCGAGCCTCTACATGTATGTATTTATTTTTTATTTACGAAATGAATGGCTTGGAATAACAAAATTCTCGCAACGATGTTGAGAATTTTTCAGCTTTTAATTTCATAAACGCGGAAGAATAAAAATTGATTTTTCACCAATGAGTTCTCCGCCGCAATAAAATTTTTAACGTATTTGTTTTTAATTTCGCTGAGAGAATGGATTATTTTTAGAGCTTTTTCTTTTCTTGTACATTCGTTGAACCTTCTTACATTTATATTTTTGAGAAAAATCTGGGCTTTAAAATTAGTGTCGTTTGTGAACTGCTTCGTAAATAATTTTTTGTATTTTGAAAAAATAAACACACCAAATTAGCTTTACCGGTTACGAAAACAATAACCATGTATGTAGAGGTCGTTTCCGTGTTAGGTATTTCAAACAATTATGTCGCAGGATATTTTTGCGATGTTTTGTTCTCCATCCAAAGGGAAACAATCGTTACTCTCGTTGTGATAAATTATGAACGCGGTATAAAAATTAAAATAATACATCATAACTCATAATGCGGACGCGGATTAAAATGATCCGTGAAAAAAAAATAGCATCGTTAGAATAAAAATTGCCGCACGTCTGATGTGTCGATTAAGTATGAATTCATTTCAGTTTTATTACGACCTCGTGTCCTGCTTAAAAATGCCAACCTATAGCTCATTAAAACGGCGCGACGATGTACTTTCAATATGATCTTAATTGAAATTTCTTAAAAATATCACTTTATCAGTATCTCGACCTAATACGACGTTTAATGAAGAGAGAGACTGCTTATTTGTGAAACTGAAACCTTGTAAACGCCATCTGTTGGGGAGGAGGGGCTCATTTTGTAAGATTTTTTTTCCATATGTGACTTTTTAAGCCCTACTCTCGAGGTAAATAAACAAAGATTTTTCGCCCTATAACTGTAATACCGTATCAATATGCTATCGATATTTTCAATAATATGAGCCGGATAGGGATTTTCTTTCAATAAATAAAATTATAGTGGCGTCTGTTGTTTACCAGGATGTTTATGAAGTATAGTAAAGAGTAGATAATAGTGGTGGGAGGATTTTACTTAAGCCTGAAATTGGGTATTAAGGTCTGACGTTTTCGATTTCGTGGCGTGGTTTTATCTTGTTTTATCTAATTGCTTCGGATACCTTAAAATGTTCCTCTACCGGCGTAGCTGTGCTGTTATACCTTACCTATACCTTAACTTGACCCTTTTCGTATATTCTTGCAGGTTATGTTTGACAAGTAAATTTCGTAAGCGTTTACGTGAGTAAATTTTTAAAACGATTCGTCTTTTGTATACTTACCTCGCCTACCTGAGGTAGGTACATATATTACCTCATATTGTTGCGGATTGCGGATTGGTGCGAAAAACACATGCAACATTATTTTAAGAATTTCCTCATTATTGACTTTCTCGATTTAATCCGCTTGGTTTGAGAATATTTTTTCGTACCTATACAGACCTGTACGAATATAGACAATTCGGACATGTAGAAAAGTCCATTAAAACGAGGTAAACATTTTATCGAACGAATCAGCAAAACAACCCTCGAAGACATTTCGAATTACAAACCTAATAAGATTGATACAATTGTCTTCAATAATGTGAAAACCTTCACTAGGCTATATAAAGCGGTGACAAAAGCAAAGATGAATGAGTTTTTCGTTTTAGAGCTATAGCTGGCTGTTTTTTTTTGTTATGTAACACGTTTGTCATTTTGCGAAGGTTTTAGAAACTCGATCAGAGTACTTATAAAGCGAATACAACACTTATGTACTTATGGCAAAGAAGATGACGTTTTTAAAAAATTCCTCTTCCTTATGCCTTCGAGGATTTTGTAATAAACCTCATCGTGGTTAATTACCTCTTAATTACAAAGGAAGAAGGATGGAAGGATGGTAATGTATAATGAAGTAGATATACGGTTGTAATGTATAAAAGTTGAAAAAGATAGTGTTTTGAAGCTTCAGTAATTTGATGTTATCATAAGACCTACGCAAACCGCTGTAGACTTTTTAATTAATCTTCAACGAGCAGAAAGAGCGTTATGGATAAATTAATTTGCAATTTTTTTTTAATTGCAAATTTTTCCATTTCCCTGAAATTTTTTCCTTTCTTTATCAATTTCATTAAAATAATCTTCTATTGTATCGCGCTTAATAAAATTCTTGTGCTGTTGCCTGATTTTTTTTTTTTTTTTTTTTTTTTTTTT
>JAAOIU010179818.1:0-17871 GCA_018107765.1 Hypogeococcus pungens | reverse complement strand
AAAATATTAAACGTCAAATAAAATAGGAAAACAATAAATAAGTACTTTTCATAGAGGAATAAGCAAAAATTAATCTTTAGCGTCTCCAATTCCATCCGCATTAATCGCGAACATAGCTTCGGCTTCTGGTAGACAAGGCGAATCGTATATTTTACAAATTCTAGTTTCACCTCGACCTTTACGGAGATATAATCTGAAAATTTGATGAAGAAATTCAGTCATGGAAGTTCAACTGTGTTTCAAAACCAAATGTAATATTCTACCTAGTCGTTGACGCGTGTGCCATTATATTACCACCGACTGGTTTCTTAGGGTCAGCAGCAAATAGAGCTGCGCCGTCAACTTGAGCTACAACTTGATTTGTAATCACAACAGCAACTCCGAACTTGAAAAACAGAAGCGATTTATCGAACAATGTAATACATTGAACCATAGAAAGAATTACGGATATTTTGATTTACCTCATCGGCCAATCTCAGTAACATACGTAAGAATCTAGCTAAGTGCATTTGCCTCGCGGATAATTCTCCTCTACCAGAGTAGTCGGTTCTGTACAATGCCATGGCGCTGTCGACAATTAAAAGAGCATATCTGTAACAAAAATTATACATTAGCAAAGGATTCATACCATTTCATCTCTTCTGGTTGGGCGACCAACCTTGATTCTGCCATCATGGCAGCAGCTTGAATTAATAACTGAGTCTGGTGATCGGTATTATATGCTCGTGCATAAGCAACATTGTCTAACACATCATTGGGTGTAAGTTTGTACCGTTCCGCAACTGCTAATAAACGTTCAGGACGAAATGTGCCTTCTGTGTCGATGTATAAACATTTTCCTTCGCCTCCATTCATATCAATAGGTAACTGCAAAATACAGTAACTCAGGAATAATCATACTGAAAAAAAAACAATCAATAATTCTAATTAATGTATTACTTGACAAGTCACTGCGAGAGTATGACAAAGTTGAGTTTTTCCAGTTCGAAATTCTCCAAAAATTTCAGTAATCGAACCAGTTTCTATTCCACCTCCGAGTAATCGATCAAGTTCTTTAGAGCCCGTCGTGAGTAGAATAATTTCCGATCGTTTCTGATGAAATTCTGTCGCCGTAGTAAAACCTAAAGGTACCAATTTCGACGCTTCAGCCTAAAACCAAACATAGTTTAAAAACTGCTGTCGAATACGCGTAAATCATAAGTAGAAATATACACCACTCACTAAAATCTTGTCAGCTTTTGCTTCACTTATTCCTTTAATCGTGATGAGAGCTTTTTTAGGAGCAAAACCAATGGATTCGACGGTGTGGTAACCAGCTTCCTCCAATTTTTTAATATCAGCCGCTGATATTCCTTGGCCCTTCACGAACGAAAAATTCAAATCGATGTAATTATGAATGTGAAAATGAGAAAGAAATCAATTGAGAGTAGTGTACCTCCAACTTCGATATGGGTTGATGACCGGTTTCTTCCATGGACTCATCCTGTATTTCATGAGCAGCACTTTGAGCTGTCATCGCCATATTGAAAGACGTACTGTTATCACTGTTGTCTCTGAAAATGCTGAATGCATTAATTCACAAAGGAAAGGAATAACGTAACAAGCTATAAAATAGTAACAACTGTCGGAAAATCTGACAAAAACATGCAAGTTAGTAATTGGACATAGAAACTCTACAACGTGGTTTCGACCCGAAAGATAAACAAGATAATCAAGTTAAGACAAAATATCGGACAAAAGTACCTTACAATGTACAGATTAAATTATATGCAGCAAAATTTTCCCACGAAACATACGATTTATCAGTCAAATTTTGAAAAAATTCGTCAATAAACGGAAAAAAAGTAAACTCCGCTGTGGCGCGGGAAATCAAAATAGTAAAAGTTCAAGTCATCAAACAAAAAGGTGTGATATAATTTTTTAGACTTTTTTTGTTGACAATTGACGAGAATTAAAAATAGGTACACTAGGTAGGTAAGCCAACTGAACTTGAACTTACAGGCTACCTCGTACGTGAGTTGGACCTTGAGATTTTTTTATCAGATCAAATTTTTTTTCAAAATCAAAATCAAAACAACCAAAAATTGCATTCAAAATGTGAGGGTGATTTTCTATGTCTTGTTTCGGTTCTTGCTTCAGAGTACATTAGATTAGGAAATCTGTCGAAAAAGTGATGTACAGTTGAATAATTTACGTCAGTGAATCAGTGAAAGAAGATCTCAAGTCAGTGACTTCATTTGGTGATATAAACATGCAAATAAAGAAGGTGACTGTAGAAGAAATCTGGGATGGGTTGAGTTCCGGCCTAGAAGGAATTTACCGACGAGAAACTCTAACCAAACATCAATATGTAGACTTATACACTCACGTTTACGAATTTTGCGTGAAATCACCGAACCGTACTGATCTGTATGCAAAATTAGATTCATTTTTGAACAGCCGTTTACGCAATTTACAATTGGTCAGCGCTGATCTTACCAACGGAGATCTTCTCGAATTCTATTCCAAGGAATGGGAAGTGTATCATTTCAGCTCGAAAGTATTGAACGGCATCTGCGGATATTTTAACCGGCACTGGTCGATAGAGTTGACGATGAAAACCGGCGTAAAAATGAAGTTTGAAATTTATTACTTGGCTTTGAAAAATTGGCGCGATAATCTGTTGCTAGGTATAATCAATAAGTTGACGGATGCCATCTTGAAACTAATTGCACGCGGAAGAAACGGAGAATCAATTAATACCAGACTAATTAGAGAAGTATTAAACTCATTTGTCATATTAGGATCAGAATCAGATGAAGATTGTCCTACATCAGAAGTTAATCTACAGCTTTATCAAAACTCATTTGAGAAAGCATTTTTAGTTGAAACTGAACGATTCTACTTGCGTGAAAGCATCGAGTTCCTTAAACGTAATTCTGTTATTGAATTCAGAAAAAAAATTCATCAACGAATACAAGCAGAAAGAGAACGAGCCAAAGTTTATTTGCACGAAAGTACAAACGATAAACTAGTAGAAACCATTCAAGAAAGTTCTTTAAAATTACATTCTGAAACGTTTTTCAGTGAATTTCAAACTGCCTTGGATAAAAATAGCATAGAGGATTTACGTCAACTTTTCCTGCTAGTTAGTCACGTTCCAGATACCTTGGACATTTTGCAGTCCATGCTACAAAAGCATGTCAGTCAAGAAGGGAAAGATGCTATTGCGAATTGTAGCGAATCGATTAAAAACAATTCGATAATGTACGTAAGTGTGGTGGTGCAAGTTTATAGAAAATATAGCGATTTAGTTCGCGACTCGTTCGACAACCATCCTACTTTAACATCGGCACTCGATAAAGCTTTTTATGATTTTGTTAACAACAACGTTGCTGTTTCCAACGTCAATTCGAGTTATCAATCTGCCGAATTTCTTGCCGAACTCAGCGATTCAGTTCTGAAAAAAACCAACAGAATTTCTCAAGAGACTGACTTAGAAGATACACTCGACCAGATTGCCATCGTATTCAAATACATAAACGATAAAGATGTATTTCTACATTTTTACCGTGAAATGTTGGCTAAACGATTGGTATTCCATTCATCAATCAGTGAAGACAGTGAAGCATCTATGATCATTAAAATGAAACAAATTGGCAATTTGGACTTCGCTAACTTGCTGCACCGAATGTTTCAAGACATACGTGTTTCTAAAAGTGTCAATAAAGAATTCTCAACACATTTGATTGATTCAAAAAATAACTTGAAAATGGATTTCGACGTACTAGTCTTATCTGCAGGATTGTGGCCGCTACGTTCTTCCGATGCGTTCTTTCTTCCGAATGAGTTGGAGAAAAACGTTTCTTCATTTTCTGCATTTTATAATAACCGTTTCACGGGTCGTAAGTTGAACTGGCTTTACAACTTGTCTAGAGTGGAATTGGTAGCTAACTGCTTTGAATTTCGATACATATTCAGAGTTTCCACTTTTCAAACGGCTATACTTCTACAGTTCAATTCGTCTGATTCGTTGTCTATTGCACAACTTTGTACTTTGACTGGAATCGAAATAGGAAACTTGACTCAAGATGTACGAATTTTGATTAAATCCAAGTTACTGCGTTCTGAAGACGATGAATCTAATCTTCAGCCCTTATCTGTGATTCAATTTTGTTCTGTTTATAAAAATAAGAAACTAAGAGTGAACGTCAATCAGTCTAGTAAAGTGGAACAAGCGAAGGAACAGAAAAGCACTTATGAACGTATTCAAGAGAGTCGACTTATAGCGATACAAGCCGCGATTGTCCGTATTATGAAAGCTCGAAAGACTTTGAAACATCAACAGCTGTTAGCTGAAGTTTTAAATCTAATTTCTTCGCGATTTAAACCACTTGTCGCGGACGTCAAAAAATGTATTGATATTTTGATCGAAAAAGAGTATCTTTCCCGTTTGGAGGATGACAATGATTCGTATCAATATTTAGCC
Source organism: Hypogeococcus pungens (assembly GCA_018107765.1). Taxonomy (NCBI): domain Eukaryota; kingdom Metazoa; phylum Arthropoda; class Insecta; order Hemiptera; family Pseudococcidae; genus Hypogeococcus; species Hypogeococcus pungens. Next base: position 13,403 of record JAAOIU010179818.1, on the reverse strand, counting down.
TGACTTTTTAATTCTTATTTTTCTACTGTTATTTTAATTCTACCTTTGAGGTAATTCGCGATCATATTTTTAACGTTTTTAAAATTGATTTTTACTGCTATTTGTAATAAGTTTTTCATTAAAAAATCATTGAAATAAAGTTCGACAACTTTTCATGATTGTTTTTTGTTTAAATGAGGGTGCGAATTCGGATAAATTATCTTTGAAGTTCTCAAAACAATGCAGTTGCAAAGGGAAAGAAATTTTTCATCGATTTATTCAATTTTTCTCTCCCAAGTTGTGAACTTAAATTATTATTATTATTATTTTTCTGAAAGGTGGACTTGTGACTGATGTTTTGGGTTCAAACATCATTTAAGCAATGAGCAATGAAGTTCAGAAAATTAAGGAAAACAATAACAAATTTGTTTTAATTCAACGAGTGTAAAAACAGGATGAACAAAACCAGAAATAATAACTACAATATCGGTAACAAATGTTGAAAAACTTCGCCACATTTGGCGCTTATTTTAACTGAAGCCAAGTCGTCTGCTCTTGAGGGGCCAATACTAATGATGTATACAGGTATTTTCAAATCTTTCGCTTGCAAAATAATTCGATAAGATGAATAAGTCTCTAACGAAGATCCTAAGACCAAAACAGCTTTTGAATTTTTAATAACACTTTCAATATGCTTCACCCTCTCCATTGGCACATTTTCTCCAAAGAATACAACATTTGGCTTCAAGAATCCGTTACATTTAAAACAGTTTGGAACGTTGAATGTTTGAACGAATTCCTGAAAAACATAAAGGGTGATTATTACTCTATTTTAACACTATCTTTCACTGCAGTATTTACCTCAGGCATATCCACATCGCCATCAGGTCGAACCATACTAGGTGTTACATTGAATTTCGGGTTCAAGCTCTCCAACATCGTTTGAAATTCAAATCTGTTCAGTATATTTCTGCATGATAAACAAATGACTTCAAACAACGTTCCGTGTAATTCGATAACATTTTTACTCCCACATTTTTTGTGTAAATTATCGACATTTTGCGTGATAATTGTTGAAATGAATTTATTATCCTCCAGTTCTTTCAGAGCATAATGAACAGAATTTGGAGAGATTTTCGAATATTCGGGCCAACCGATGAAACTCCTGGCCCAATATCGCCTTCTTCCTGCGTCGCTTTCGGTGAATTTTTGATACGTCATTGGTTTATGATTGCTTCTGGCGAACAGTCCAACATCTTTGGATCTATAATCTGGAATTCCACTTTCGGTAGAGACTCCAGCGCCGGTTATCACTGCTATTTCGCTCTTATACGAGCGCAAAAATTCTTTCAATTTATCAATGTCGGATTTGTTCACGGGTTCGTGTTTAGGAACGTAATTTATACCTCTGGATACGATTCTAAGCAGATTCTCACTGAAGAGGATATCGAAATGTGAAGTTTTTGAGCTGAAATTGATCATTTTTTGAGGTCAACATTTCAATGATAAGCAATTTTCACTAAAATTAGATGGGGGTGGTGGTTCATTGCAATATTATAGGCACACAATGAATATCACAATAGTATTAATCAATTAAAAATATGCAGTCATAGTCTTCAGACTAACTTCAGACTTAATATATAATAACTAAATTTTCAAGTTTTCTGTCACTTCAAAAAATTGTTATCTACAATTCCCTCTTTCACCGTCATCAACTTTTATTCCTCTTGCTCCTCTACTATATGAATCAATTTTTGGCAAATTTTATTTAACATCCAAAAGTACTATTACTAGCGAGATAAAATTTATTTATTTTCACGTTTTGCCGTTCCGTTTTGTTATCGCTGAAATTTTAATCTATGGCAAAGGAGGAATAATTACAGATAACGCAGTTTTGAACACGAGTTTTGCCAAGGTTGACTTTTTATTTTATTAAAATTTAATTAAACATCAAAGAATTCAAAACAATTGCTACAATTCATGTATTGACCCCGACATTGAGAATCTATTTGTAAACAAGTCAGTGTTTGTGCGACCGTTCGGTGAGTTACTCGTTCTCATATTGACAGCGTGCGAAGAAGAAATTTTGAACGCATTTCATCAATTTCATGAAGAATCTTCCCGTGAGACTAATGTTTAGACATGTCCGTCAGTAAATTATCAAATATTAAAGCGATTTTGTTCGATATGGACAATACTCTAATTAACACTAGAGTGGGAGATAATCAAACTTGCGAAAAGGTACTTATGATTATGTTTTTACGTTGTTGAATATTTGTTACGAAATATTCGCGGATTATAATTTTATTTAAAAACTCAATTTGTATTTAAATTTAATCCTACATCATCGCTTGAGTGATTTTCGCCAGCATTACTTATTAAGCTTTGAACGTAAATGCGTAAGTAGGTATACATTCGTTTACCCGATTCATGAGAACTGTAAATTATTGGAAGGTTGCCAGTGCGTTGGAAATCAGATACTCCGAAAATAAAACCAAAGTTTATTTGCCTTTGTCAGTATAAATAGATCGAGACTCTGTGCGCGTTAACGATGTGTTATATTAATTTGTAAAATAATTCGAATTTTTCTAATTTATACGATCGAAGTGTTACAATGGCGCAAGCTATTCCAGACTCTGTTAAAAAATGTTTAGCCATATTGAAAGGAGCCAAAAGCGACACGGAAAAATTCGCCGGACTTTTCATGGTTACGAAACTCGTCAAAGGTAACGACTGCACCTCTCATAATAAGAAACTACTCTTCGAAGCTATCGGATTCCCGTTCCTCAAACGTTTACTCCTCAGTCCCGATGTACCGGCTGATTGCCCGCCTCAAATCTACAAATCCGTAGCTATGTCCATTCTGTCGGCGTTCTGCCAAGAGGAAGAGATCGCCACACATCCGCAAATCTTGACCAATATCGGCGTATTTTTGGATATCGTTCAACACGCCGATGCCGATGATTACGAAGATAATCTTATCATCATTAATGAAGCGTACGAGTGCTTGCAAAATATCGCTTCGTACGAGGCCGGTCAGAAAGCCCTTTTCGAATGCGGAGCTGTGCTCAAGATGGCCGCTATTTACTCACAGCAAAGTTTCCAAACTGACGAAGCTTTGAATGTTCTTGTGGCGTTGGTTGGGCGATTCGGCTCGGCTGCTTGGGGTAACGATATAAACGCTTTCAATGCTCTCGTTAATGTACTGTCGTTGGATTTCGAAACCGATCAGTCCGAGAGAAAGTTCAAACTTTGCGATGTTCTTTGGGCGTTGATTTTCAACGGTCCTAAAGAATTAATTAACGATAATATATCGAACGAAAGCTGGCCTAATAGCATTTTGAAAGGATTAACCGACATACTAACCAGTAAGATTGGAAAAAAACAGCGAGATCCTGCTTTGAAACTGGCATCGCAAGCTGTTGCTGCCCTAGGTCCTGAATGGTGTCTCACAGATACAGATAAACCCAAACAATTCTTCCTATTGCTCGTTCATTTGGCCGCTGTCGAAATCAGAATGCAATTGGAGGATAAGAATTTCAATCACGTAATCGAAAACGGTGACCTAGTGATCGCCTGTTTCACCATATTAGAAATATGCGTCTCGTTTATCGCTCAAGATACATTAGAATTGGATCAAAAAGAAAAGCAGCACATTTATACTGCTCTGAAAGGTGCCTTTTCCGCCGTAATTACAACATTACTCGATATATCGAAAAAAAATTTCGAATTGAAAGGCGATAATAAATTATTAGTTTATGGAATGATACGAGCATTGGCAGCGTGGTTAGCTCAAGAAACTGGAGCCATGCGAGAAGCTGTTTATTCATTGTTACCGTACTTATTGAAAGTATCCAACGAATCGTTTTACAATTTCCGTACACAATATGTTTCCGATAAAGTTAAAGAAGCCAAACATGAAACGAACGGGTCAGACGTCGAAATCGATCCATCCAGCCAAGTCGACCTCCTACGTTTATTACTACCGGCTTTGTGCCACTTGACCGTCGAGGATAAAGCTCGACAGATTTTACTCAAAGAACAACAAGCGGAAGTATTACACGAATGTTTCGCCTTCCACTGGTCCATCGTTCACTACAAAAAACCCCCGGTACCCAAGTCCGAACGTAACAAAGTCAAAGGACCAGAGCCCGAATTACCGCAAAAGCTCTTAGATCAAATGGTCGACTCTCGAGCAGCGATGATCAGTTTATGCAACATCTTTATGAACATTACCGTCTTGGAAGCGAAACTGGTCGAAGAAAACATGCTGTTCGCTTCGTTGACGAAATTTGTTTTCAACAACTTACCCGAATTGAAGAACATACCCGATAATCTGGTACTTCACGGTAACATGGCCGTGCTGGGACTGCTGCTTTTGAAACAACAAGCTAAACGTGTAAAAAAAGATGACTTCTCTATTTGTCGGTATATCCAGTCGACCATCAGATTCCTTTGGGATGCTTATAGTGTCGAAGAATCCAACGACGGGTCCACCTTGGTTGTCTCGATGGCTTATAAAAAGAATTGGATGGAGTTGATGGAGCTTTGGTTCTTGGGCATGCAAACTTTAAGCTCCATTTTACCCATGTTACCTTGGATTTCGGAATTCGCTGTCGAAAGCGGTTGGGTCGAAGGTGTAGTCGAAATGCTGAAGCAAGTCAAAGTTGGGTCCTTACCGGCCAATACGAAATGTGCCTATGAAGATTTCCTTTGCCATTTGGTCGAAGCGAATAAGGACGTTGTAAAAGTATTGAAAGATCATAATACCTTGACCATGTGTCGTACCCATAGATTTATGGAATTAGGTAAAAGAATCGCCGGAAACTGATGAGACGTAGATCATTTCGTACTAATTTATTATACGTATGACTGTTTTCTGTGTGTATTTTTTTGTATGTACTTCGTGTAACGGTTTTGACAAATTGTGCCTATACAAGTTTGTGCATTTAATTTTATACTTCGTCGTGTGTTTTTTAAATTAGTTTTCTATATTTTGTTGGATTACATAAGAAGAGATAGAAGATAATCGAAATATACAATTCTAAAGTAGTAGGAAACAGATTTAATATTTCGCAAATTGTATAACCTTTTCTGAAACTAATTTAATTTTTTTAAAAAGTATTTCGAACATCTCGAATGTTCATTTTTTTGATTTTACTTGTTCCTTATCGTGTTGGCTTTTTGTTGCGAAGTTCATTTAAATATATCTACAGATTATTGTTCCGCATGGTGCGGCATTTATGGTGTTATTTATTTTCGGAGTACGTTGTGCCAATCTGCGCTGTAGTATGAAAGTTTCTCAAGTCAATTGACGTGTTGTCTCGGGCACGTCATGTTGAAAATTTTAGTTTTCATGCTTTTTATTTTGTGATGCATCTTAGTAGGTAGGTACTTTGTTTCTAAATTAAGAATCACTGGCATAATTTTCTTCGGAATTGACTTACTTTTTGTGTGTTGAATTCTGTCGCACGATTACGACAAAGAAACTGCTGCTTTCTGGTTTAAAATTAGCGATAAACTCATAAAGTTTGGCTTCCTCTCAACATATGATTTAGGTTCGCAAATACATGATGTATACTAAAGCGTGAAAATTTCTCATTTATATCAACATTTACCTACATAGCTTTTATGTAAATTTATTTTCGTATTTGCATGTGAAGTAATAGTGTACGATAGTAAAGTTAAAGATCGACGGTTTCACCATACTTATTATTCTGAAACATCATTTTGAATTTCGAAAATTAATTTTTTATGAGATTGATTACCTTAGCAACTTTGATGTCACGCTCGACGACGAAGACATTGTTTGTCTTACTTAACATTGAAATTGTTTTGACGGTTCTTGTTTTAGTTAAATTATTTCCTAAACGAAAAATTCAATGTGGATTTCGAAACTGCTGAAAAAATAACCTCTACTTATTTGAAATTGTTCCGCGAAGCTCCTCAAAGCGACGAAGTAAGCATTAACGATTGGCGCCTATCACTATGGAAAAAAGCTTTGGGCCCTTCTTACGAGCACATCGCAGGTGGGTCTTATCAATATCCTAGTATTCAAATAATTTGAAATCATAAACCTTACTCGAAATTTTTATTTTCGAAAACAGAAGAAGTAGCGAAGGAGTATCGACGATTGAGGTATCGTCATGTAAAGGTAACCAGTGAAGTGAGATCATTCTTGATCGAATTACAATCTTCGTATAGACTCTGTCTCATTTCTAATGGCACTTCCGATGGTCAACGGGAAAAAATAAAAGAATGCGATCTCGAACCACACTTTGATAGTATTGTAATCTCGGGCGAGACTCCTTGGAAAAAACCAGACCCGAATATTATTTATAAAGTAAGCTTCTTTGGAACTACATACTTTGGCACGTCGATGCAGTAATTTTCGCTGCAGTTACTTATAATCAAAACCATTACAGGCATGTGGAGAACTGAACGTGAAACCGGAACAATGTATAATAATAGGTGATAGAATCGAAACAGATATCGAAGGTGGAAAAAACGCTAATTTAGCAGCAACAATCTGGATACATCATACCTTTGACGATAGTTACCAATTGTTACCGAGCGAAAATAATTGCCCCGATTTTGTCGTAAGCAAAGTTACAGAACTGAAAGAAATCTTATGTCAATTAAATTCTCCATCACCAGACCATGCAACAAGATGACAACATTCGTCTAAGACGGTCGCGTGGTTTCATTCGTGTATCGTCATTTTGTATTCAGTGACAGATTCTGTGATAACAGAACATACCTTCTGGTATTCAAAATTTTCAATTCGGGGGTTTCTTAATGATAGGTAGGTTTATTGTACGTTACATGCCATTTTAGTGAGAATCGAACAAACGGATCTATATGGTCGGATGCTGAGACTGCTAGACGCATGTTACCTTATGATTTTATACAATTTTTTTTTTCTATTGTGATGTTTTGTTGATTCATTCTAACTAAATATGTATTCTTTTTAAGCGGTTTGTTGACATTTGTACTTTAAACGTATTTTATTACGGTGCCTTGGTTCAATTACGTCTTATTAGTACAATTTTTCATATCAATTCTTTTTTATTCTTCAGCTTGAGCTATGAGATGTTTGTTTATTTCTCTTTTCTTATGTACCTATCTGGGGGCCTACTCATGTCTTAAGATTCTCAGGTGAATTTTCAATTCCTAGTTTTACGTTTCCTTTCCGTTTTGTATTGTAAAACGATTGAAAATCTTTTTACAAATTTGGCAGGATTTTTCGTTATTCTTTCTTGCCTAGCAGATTTTTTTTAGAGTGATAGGTATTTACTTACTGTTTAAAATATTTATGTATGTTTACTCTTACTGCTGGTACTCTCAGTTCTGGTGTAGAAGGCTTTGTATTTGTTCATAGATAGTTTTTATTTTCTTCAATATAAGAATGTGCTTTTAGGGTAATTTTCTTATATTAATGGCATCATATGGATGTATTGGTACTCTTGGTAGTTTTCTGTGCAATAATTCATCTTTTTTAAAAATTATGTTATACTAATAAAATTGTTCGTTGACTGAAGTAGAATTTCAGAAATGTTCGAGTTGCTAGTAGGATATAATTATGTTAGAGTCGTCAAAAGTACTGGAATTATTTATAAACTGTAGTTTACTTAATTAGCCAATTTGTTCCGAAGGAAATGGTTTGGTCTCTCACAACCTGAATGTTGCTGATGTGCTATGTGGATGACGTGTTTTGTTTATATTTGTAGCGATTATTTTGTAATTACTTGAGGTACCTACACGAAAAATTGTGATGTTTTCTCTGAAAATTATGTTACCAATTGTTTGAATTAAAAGTATTTATTCTAAATTATTCCTTTCTTATTATTTGTAACTGATCTCGTATAATCTATACAACGAAATTTCAATTTTAAAAAAAGTAAGAAAGAAATATTAGAAATTTTTATTCGTTCTTTGGTACATTGGAAAAAAAAGTTACATTTTTATAAAATTGTTTGCCCCATCCATGTACAAAAAATTTCGCCCGATAACATTTTCAAGAAGTCTCCGAAACTGCAGAAGCAGGTTCGCTTTTAGAATCATCATCTTCCTGGCTCAAGTCCTCTTCTTCGACAATACTCTCATCATTTTTATCATTCTCCTCTTCGACTACTTCTTCATCACTAACAACCGACGATATCTGGCCGTTTTCTTCAGTGTCGTACGAATCGTGATCTTCACTCGGTTCCCGATTACTAATTTCCGAACCTATCGAATGATTGTCAAAGTCGCTAAAATCTTCGCTGTAGTCGTGTTCCTTCGAAGTATCTTCCTTGTCTTCTTCGGCGTGTTCTCGACTGTGAGGCAGTATTTCGCTTATGTGTCCTACGGAGACTGAATTCGCTCGAGAAGAATCTTTGGAAGATTCTTCGCTCGGTTTCAAGGGTTCTGAGATGGACAAATCTTTGCATAAACCGTAATTCTCATCATCGAACTTATCGTCTTTTGGCACACCGAGACGGTCCTGCAGTTTGGTTATTTCTTTTTGCATTTTTTCCTACGAATAAATTTTTTTAAACAACTGAAGTAAGTATGGACAATTTACCAGATTAAGTTTATTCAAAATTCAATTACCATTTCAAGTTCGTATTTGTTGATTTGCAAATGATGTTGAAAAACGCTTTTTAAAGCTGCGTTAGTGAAGACATTCTTTTTCAAGATATCGTTGGTAATATCTTTCAAGAACTGGATGTACACGATGTCGTCGTTAACTTTGCTGTAACTGATTAGAAAAATTGATAAGTCGTATTCATATTTTGTGAAGTACCTATCTAAGATAAGTATCCTTTGAAGTTGGACGTAAATTACATACTTCACAGGTGTACTGATAATTTTATGTTGATTATTATCAGTCATAGATAATTTAACTGACTGAAGTTTATTAGTTAGATTTTGAGGAGTTGAGCCGCGACTATCACTACTTAAAACACCTTCCCCTTCGTTATACGCAGAATCCTCGCTGGATTCTTCCTATAAAACATATTATGGAGGTTAATGAAGTCTCTAGCTACGTGCAGGACTCAATATTTTACTTAATCCATGTATAGGTAAGTAAATAAGCGTACCGAGTAACTATTATGATCCATTACAGCTAGTGATTGTCTTTTGGAACTTTTTAAACATGTTTTGTCAGCGAATACCGGTCGACGTATAGTTTCATCTTTGCTGTTTTCAACGTTTTTCTATAAAAATTCGAAATGATCGTGTAGTACAAAAGTTTAATTTTATTCCTAGTGGTATGGATATTGTCAGGTTTACCGGAGACGATGGCGGAGTTTCTGCACTCTTTACTACTTTTTTCCTTCTTGGTGGATAATATACTCGTAAATTACGCAGTTTGGATTGCGCCGATGTTTTTAGTATCCTTGGATTAAATGGTTTACTTGGCACGCTATAGGATTTATCAGCATTTTTCGTATTGTCTTCTTTCTGAAATACGAATGAAGTGAAGAAAATAATCGATTCGATTAGGCATAATGGAAAAAAGTAGTTATGAATATTTCATTTTTAAAAGTTATTTAAAACGAGTTATAAAGAGTTACGCGCGTATGAGACGCTAATATATACTTATCGTAGATATTCGTATCAAACGCCTTAGTACAATACGGTGCTTTCTTTCAAGCTGGATATTTTCGCAATAAAATATTCATAACATTTCGGTCACATTAAGGCGTCTAATGATGGGTTTTTTACTGACCCCGTTTTCGTCAAACATGCAACGTAATTCTACGTCGTATAAGCATTGTCGTACCAAAGTCAAGCACATAATTAATGGATGGAAAAAGAAAATTCTTAAGGAAGGCGTTTTGTAATTATTGTAGTTTTACGAGCTTTTAAAACTAGATCATTACAGCGCGGGAATATGTGCCATTTTTCAGTACCTTTTTATGATGCTGATAAAAATATTTACACGTGGCTGTTCCGTTTTCTTGGGTTAAATATGGTTCCTTTTGAAACGTTTTTACGTTTTCCTGCATCGGAGTTTTACTAGAAATAAAATATTAGACATATTGATATGTTGGTAGTTGAATTCAATCGAGTTGAGATATGAAAGCCGAGTAGGTACTTATATTAGATTAGCTGAACACACTTTCTGTGTATAGGAGTTTAAAAAACGGTAAGTGCAAGTCAATTACTTACGGACATGAATCATTCTGATCACTCAAGCTACTTGAAAAAAAATGCTGAGCAAACAAATCAACTTACGTTCGAAACGGGGATGGATTTCTGCTGTAATTCCACGGTTTATTAGATTTAATCTGGAAAGCCTTAGGCGGCGAGGTATCTATGGTCGGTTTAGCGTTAAATATTTTCCGATAATGGTGACACATATTGAAATAGATAGTATGTTTGTTTTCCATCATTTCAGCATTCAGCAATCACTTGACAAAAATGAAATTCGTATCCGAGCACAGTATAACAAACGGAGGAGAAACACTCATAATGCACTTGCTACTTCGTATACAATACGGAGAAAATATCGCGCAAGGAAATAGGAGCTAATGGAAACTACCCAAGTGTTAAAGAACTAATAACATTTACGCTAGGGTGAAATATATCTTAACAAATAAAACTTAACGAATACAACAGGTGTAGCTATTGTCCATTCCCTCCACAAGGACACCCCAACATTTGCATTTCATAATAAAAGTTACTATGGAGACGGCTTATAAACAAAACGTAAGATATTTTGAAATTGCTCATGTGCTTTTAACTTTGTCACTTCATCGATTAGGTTTCCTTTTAGGAAAGAAAAAATTGGATCAACTGAAAAGTGAAAAATAAAGCCGCCTAAATCAAGAATACAAAATAAACCTTAACATAAATATTTAATTTAAAAAAAAATGATAAATAACAAATTAATATAAAAAATTGACAAAAAAATCAACTTGCAATAAATTAACAAGGATAAAAAGTTAAAAAAGAAAAACGTTACGTTAAAAAAATCACATTTGTCCTTTGTGAAAATAGTGTTCAGATTCACAATTAAACGATATTGTTAAAACATTAAAAAACCTGGTTTTTGAAATTAAAAACTAGGTCAACATTATCACAAGAATAATACGGAAAGAAAAATTAACTCGTCTTTGTAAAAATACTTAAATGCCACCAAAAATAGCGATAAGAAACAAACAACTTTCTTTTTTTTAAAATTAGTAAAACTTTAGAATACCACACTTCCACCATAACCCCGCGCATCAGCAACTGCTGTAATATCATCTTTGATTTTTTGTACAACATTTATGCTTGAATAAGGTGTCGGAGCAGACATTGGTCTGTACCCTGAAAGTAAAATGTAATCATTGTTGGAAATGGTGTTTGGTTTCTCCACCGCAATAGGGTCGATTATTCGAACTCTAGGATCTGCGATACTCTGCGTTACATTGGTGGTTGGATTTCTTAACAAGTAAACTAGAGCTTGTGCTACGTCTCGGACGTCTCCACCTCCTATAAATGAATATAATTTTGAAATTTTTTTTGTAAAAAAAATAAACGAAAGAAATGAATTATATTTTTTGAAAAAAAAAAAAAAATTACCGAAAACAAGACGACGACCACATACGTTTCCATTTTGGATGGCTACGACTGGAGTGAATAAAACTGTAGGTCGAATACTAGTATCGTTGGTTATTTCTAAAATATTATTCAGTATGTAACCAGATTCAGTAAGTATTTGCGACCCTAACATGAATCCCAAGCCACTGACAACAGACACGTATAAATCATTCACATCCACTACATCAATATTGGAGGCGTAAGGTAAAGACCAATTTATCATATCTGAAAAAAAAATAATAATAATTTAAATTCTCACGTCACATTCCTTGTAATTCAATAGAAAAAGAAACTCACTTGAAAAAGCTTTAACAGCCGAAATTAAAGGCGATAAGGAATTATTTAAGAAGGACAGATGGTCTAGTAGAAATGGACCGCCAGAACCTTCACCTGGTACAATAATATCGTAATGTTCGTAGGATTCTTTCAACCAGGAGCCTTGTAATGGTTTATAATCGATGATGTCTTCAACATCAATATCAATAGGATGTAAATCGTTTACCAACGTCTTATTGTAAAATTCTATAAATGTTAAAAATCAACAGGTTAATAAAAATGTATGCACTGGTGAAATAAAAGAAATCGAAGATTATATTCTACCCGCCGGTCCTTCCTCTGCGATGGACAATAACGTATATGCGAGTTCATTATTGGTGATTACTTCACCAACCTCAAGCGGAAAGAGCCATTGTTTCAAATTTTCGTTGTGAGATCTTTTGTCTATTAGATGAAGTTTCGATTGCATTAAAGATGGCGAAACTTTGAATCCGTTCCTATCAACAAATCGAAATAAAACAGTCAACCAGAGTGATTCAGAAATTCCAAACACTACATTCAAATTGTGTAGGTACCTCGCGATTTGATAAGCTGGCATAACTACACTTTTCCAAGGTAGTTTGCCATGTAACTGGTGAGCCATGTAGAGACCAGCTACAAATCCTGGAACACCGATTCCAAGATCTTTGCTTCTGATCACTCTAAAGTCTATGCTGTCGACTACTTTTCTATTTCGGTGATCGTAAATCAACATGAACCCACCGCTTGAAAAATATAACGCTTTTAGCAAATAATTATTTTCTTAAAATATTATTTACTGATTTACCTAGCCAATCCGGTAAGGTGAGGATTCACAACTCCAATACAAAATGCCACGGCTACAGCTGCGTCTACCGCATTACCTCCTTGTTTCATTATCGAAGCTCCTATGTACGAACATGTTTCATCATCGCTGGCAACACCTCCGTGAGGTATGAGCTAATTAAAAAATACCATCATTAATTCTAATATTAAATTAAAGCATTTGAAAAAATAATATACCTGAGATCTTCCATAGTATATTCCAGCAGCTAATGCTATAGTTAGGGTTACTGTGAAGCCGGAAAAAAATGTTACGATCAGTCGCAGTGTTCCGTTATCATTTGCGTTTGAATATAAGGGTGTTAGTTCACTACGTTGATTGTCCACGTTTGCTTCTAAGTGCAAAATAATAATGTAATTTCGTATAAAGTGCTATGAATTAATGATTACAAAAGAGAAAAAAAATGAAAAACTTACGTGGGGTGATATTCGAATTTGAATCTGAAACATCTTGCATGATTAAGATTCGAAGAGCAAAACTGGAACGAAAGGCAAATGAATTTTGGGAATTAGGTCCCTCGAATGAAGAACCGAATCTTAAGGTTTGTTAAACATCTTTCCACGTGCAGCCCAACTACCAAGATAATTAGTGGACTAATTAATTAATTAGCTGTCACTGGAACGACTGGAACAAACACTGAATCTGAAAGACTTGGTTGAAAATTTTTGATTTTTGATAAGATGAAAAAGAAACAAAAACTTGAAATTCT
>JAAOIU010179542.1:2778-13708 GCA_018107765.1 Hypogeococcus pungens | reverse complement strand
GAGCCTGCAGTGTGGCGGTATACGCGGGGCACCGAATTTGGAATACATTTCCATAAATAAATATTAAATAAATAAAAAGAACAATTTAGCCGGGAAAAGTTGAAAGAAGACGTGAATAGCGGGCGACAGAGAACGAACGAGTGAAGTGGGAGGTTTAATAAAACATAATGGAAGACACTTTGTCACGGGACACTGATCAGCGACTATAGAGTGTACAGAATTATAGGAATTATATGCTGTATATTCGGCGGAGTTGCTTTTTAATGCCTTGCGAGGCATCAACGATAATATTTTAGGATTGCCCGTACACCATCCACCACTGTCTTTATATAACTACACCGTAGAATTCGCCCGGCTTCGCTGTGGAACTTGTCTCAAAGACACGCCTTACTTTTACGTACGCCATACCCGGAGAATATTTTTCAACCGGATATCTTATATCATATCAATAATATGGAATTTTTTCCATATTCCTTTTTAACAATGGGAAAAAATATCGCTTTTACTAACAATATTCTTTTTCTATTTGGCTTTTTTCTTCTTTTTATACCAAATTGTAAAGTATTTTCTCTTTAGTTTGAATACGTATACCAAAACGCATGAGATGAAGTGAATTTTGGGTCATTTGTGAGGGTGATGAGATAGTTGGGAGGAGGGTGAAGAAGAGAAAAGGGAGTTATTTGATTAAAAAGTATAGTATCGAAAGTAAATTGAATAATGTTTTTTTTTTTTTTTATTCATTTATTTTTTTTATTTCAAAATTAATGGTTTGAGATTTGGAAAGATTTTTGTGAATAGATTACTGAATTGTTCTTTGAAGAAAATATCTGGTCTTTCAGTTTTTTGTATGATTATTATTTTTTTGGAAAACGTGTGGAAATATTGTGATAAAGCTGTTTTTTGTAGAGGCTTACCTGGTTATGCTGAGCAGCATGTGCTGTGATTGCATTGTGTTGAGCAGCAACGGCGGCTGCGGCAGCCATGCTGGCTGCTCCCAAGGAACCATAAGCGGCTACTGTGGCTGCAGGTGAATAATAACGTCCCATTTGAGCGGCTGCCGGCGATATTCCAGCTGCTAAAATGTCATTAAACGTTAATAAACTGGTACTTCTAATTAAGGCGACACGTTGAAATACAGGTTGATGTAAAAATAAGAAAGTCGTGGCTTAGGTATATCTATTTTTTTTTAAATGGCGTCTTGGCATGATTTCTTCAACCCTTATGGCTTCGTAATATCTTCCACGTGAATTTATTCGTATATTTTGGTTTGGTATTATTTCCCATTTGGATAATTACGATAATCAAACACGATATATGAAATCAACGACTCCAAAAAATCAATCGACGATTATCGTGTACAACTATAATATACTTAATACGTTTCATTGTGGTAGGTATATAGGCAACACAATATGAATAACGAAAATTCGCATTATTCTATTTCAAAACGAATGTATGAGGCACCGATACGTACTTATACAATGCTAAAGAGCGTTCAAATGAATAAAAAAAAGTTGAATACGCGAGATACGAAATAATATGATCAATCAAATGAAAACATGAATAGCGTGTGCGTTACATTACACATTAGAGATATTGTTACTGCGGCATATTTCACATCGACGCACGAGACAATATTGTCGATCAAATCGTTTGGAAAATATTCATTACAAAGCTGAAGGCGATCTAATGCGCGCTATTTACCGATACAATAATGTACACGGTAGAATTTGGCCGGCTCGGCGTTATTCTCGCGATGAATATGTTTAACCCTTGTGATCTTTGTTTATCCCTGCAGTGTATAATGGGTGTTTGTCCATGGTTTGAAAATACCAGTGTGTTGATGAATGTAGTATCCACTTCCAATTGTCGACTTGTTGATATATCCGCGTTGTGGAGGATGTGTACCTACGCTGTACGGGAGAGGTTTTGAAGTTTACAAATGATGATGACGAAGTTTGATGAGGGAGGTTGGGGAGAGCAGATGCATCAGCGGAACGGCGGGAGTTGTGACTCGTGCTGATGTAGAACTGCTCGATTAAATTGAAGTTGGTATTGGTATTTTAGTGTAGTTCGCATAATTTAGAGGAAAATTCTACTTTTGAGGTAAAATTTGTCCTACTTAAGTATCAAGTTAAAAATTTTGTATATGTGTTTTTCAAAAAATGTATCAATTCATTTTTGGAGTGCAAGTATTTGAGGTTGATGAGAGAAAATCGCGAATGTAGAAAGTAGAATCCGGAGTGCTTTCGGACGCAGTGATCAGAAAAGAAACGATTTTTTTTTGGTACTGGTCTTGGTTTTGGTTTTTTAAACATTTTGGTTCTGGTTTTGATTTTGGTTTCAGTTTTCCGAACGTTTTGGTTTTTTCTCATCACTTACATAAAATACAAAAATAAGTTGGTGTGAAGATGAAAAAATTTGAAAAATCAAAGAAGATGGTGGCGTATTCAGGATTTTTTGATTGGCACTGTGGGACGGTATTTTCATCTCTAGTGATTTTCTATTTTTTTTTTAAATAAAAGTACGACCTTTTCTTCTTTTACGAGTGGGCCAGGAGAACGGGTAAAAATCCCTGTCTTTTTGGGCTGAAACTGAGTGAAAACGAGCAATTTTACCATCAAGAACTGCATTTAATAGGGTGAAATTGAAACCAAAACGAATTTCGGTTTTGGTTTTCTGACTTTTTTCGGTTTTTTCTTCCAGTTTTGCTTCCAATGACTGTTTGGCCGCTCAGTTGCTTATTTTTGTGAGTCACATTAGATATTATGAAAAAATTCATCTGTATGGTTTGGAGGGATGCCTGTAAATGAAATCAATTTGTGAAATTTATTCCTCTCTTATGTATCCTGACAGGCGCTTTTTTCTTTGACGGTGTTGATGTTCCAAGTTCTTCTTCGTGTAATGCAACAAGCATTACCTACCTACCACTTAGAAAGTTGCCCCATGCATTGATGTCTTCATCATTTGTCAAAAATATCGATCCATGCAGTCTATCTCATTGGTGCATTTTTGGTGAATTTAGCATTATGTAAATTTAAATCTACGTCATAGTGTCCGAAATCATTTCTATCAAAGACAAATCACCACTGCTCAGTTCTAATTGGCCTTGGCATCGGCAGTCTGTACCACACAAGGTTGATTTTGTTGTATCCCAGAAGAGGTATTACACACCTTTAACATGGTACATCAGCCGTTATAAATTGGTATCACTATTCATAATAATTACTTCTAAAATATCATGTAGAAGCGATATTAATGGATGTTGTCATTGTTAATCAGTGGATATGTAACTGCTGCTCTATCCATGCCATAAGAAAATACCGCGCCATCTCAAATCTATACACGTTTCAACTATTAACAAACGTTTGTTGTTATTTTGATAAATAGTCTGGAAAAAGACCACACAAATCCCCAGAATGGATGTGTAATCAACACAAATATACTTATGTGTAGATATATCACTGTTCAGCAACCTCATGGAAGCTAGTTCGGTTTCAATTGCCATATTCTCCGCATAAACAATCATCAATGTGTGGTTGCTTTGTATGTGGTGTTACTCGAGATTGATCGTTTGTCTCGTATATGTGAATACCTTAATGGTTGGTTGGCTCGATTTGTTTGGAGTACAATTAGATATAGACCTACCGGTACGATGCAATGGAGGCGTTTTGGTCATTAACTTGCGCGGTAAAGAGGTCCCTTGTAGTTGATGAGTGTGATGGTGAATTGATTTACAAAACGATTCGAGTGCATCTAGTTGAACTTTGGAGAATTTTAAACACTTACATACCTACAAATGTATGGTTGTTGTTCGCGTCGATTATCATTCATTTTTGATTTGTTACAAGGTTCGATAGGTACCTATCTATGGTTTTAAGACGTAATGAGTGTTTGAAAGAAGGGGTAAATGAACTTGAAAAATTCACGAATCATGATATATGAATTCTAAGGATGTATCTATTGAAAATGGAAGCTTAACGTTTTCCCCGATCCAAAAAACTTACAACTTTGGAAAAGATTTCAGTTTTTTTTGTAGGCTACTCGCAAGCAGAAATTGTGCAATAAAATAGAAAAAGGTTCAATTTTTTTTTTATCACGAAAAATGAAAGGGGAATGAGAAACACCCGAAATATTACTTATTTCAGAGTCAAATACTTCCTTACAGCTGCAATCCAATCTCCTTTGCCTTTTCTAGGTTCTCAAGAATTATTCAGCTTTGATTTAAGTGTTTTTTCCAACGAATTATGTATGATTTCGAGTATCAAGTGTAACTTTGCATGCTGCAGAGCTAGAACTATGGGCAAGTATACTGACTGCCTAAAACATTAAAATTTTTTGATTGATTTTCAAGTTTTCTAGGCCGGGCAATACTGGACTTAGCTACAGGCCTGATAAAAATATTGCTCTAGCTAGCAAATCAAACCAAATCTTGGTACCTAATTTATTACCATTCAGATCATCTGGTACTCGAAAATTAAAACCAGGAGGGAAAAATTTCTAACGGTGAATTTCGCTACCAGTTTTGGAAAACTTTCAAAGTATCTATCATTAATTTCTGCTAGAGAAAAATTCGATTCAGCTGGGAAAAAGAAATCTGTCTGGAGTCCAGAATCAGCTACTAGATTAAGCTAACCCGTAAAACCATACACAAGAATAGAGTTGCAAAATCCACGAAAAACTAATAATCTCATCAGCGCAAATCATAACCTTTAAGAAACCACTTTCAACACCTCTATATCCTTTCACGCGCCACCACAACAGGCCGCTCCTATTCCCAAGGTTTACTCTGTCACGAAGGAAAACTCGGGTAAATTTTCGCTGTACGATTGGTCTTAAAAACGAGCCCATTCTCTCGATTATTTCACGGTTGCATCGAAATAATGCGTAAAAAACCGAGTAGACAATACATTTTTGGCGTGTACAATATACCTATACGTACGCACTGTAGCCGACACAATAGTGCATAGTACAGGTACTGTAGGTACATATGACACATATCGTGACCAGTTCTGCGGCACTTATTGTTCGATGTCGTATTTTTCATTTTATTTGTTCTGGTGTTTGTTTATTTGTACGTAACATTGTTGGCCGTCGTTAATTAATCTTTTGTTTGAGTTAAAAGTGACATTTGAAACAGCCGTTTACCGAATAATAATGTCGCAATTAACGACTATAATGTTGGCGTATTGTTCTATCAAAATACTCCATTCGTTTTTTGGCTTTTCGTCTTTTGTCTTGTGTAGTGTTTTTCGTCGCCTAACATAAACACGGCGTTCATTAAGTGTAAACAAAAATACGCATTATCGCTTCTATTATCATGCATATTCTAACATGCTTTAAGCGAACGTTCGAATTCACGCTCTGAATTGGTAATACGTTGTAGCGCGACGTTATCGCCGGTAGATACCTACTACGTGTCTCTCGCCTTCCCCCTCGCTCTGACGCTTTTTTTCCCGAAACGACTTTTTTTGAAGCGGTGTGTGCAAAAAGTGCTGCTTTTCGGGTTTCAACTGACGCAGGCATTTTCATTTACATAAATAGCAATACTCTCTCGTTTGGGATCAGTGAAAAATCACTCTCGCAGCAGCGTTACGAATTTATCTAAAATTATTACCTATTATTATTATTTTTTAAACTTCCAAACCTTTCGAATCCAGCTTCACTGAAATATTATAGTATAAATTCATTTTCTTTCTAGTATAAATTCATTCTCTTTCTTGAGCATTTTCTATGCCTGAGCTTCTGGGAAGATCAATTTGTCTACATCAGACTCTTGTTTGTTGCGTACATAATCATTTTTTTCCATCTCATAATGGTCATCTGATGAATAAAATTCTCAGTTTCATGATCTTTGTCACTGCTTTATCTTCTTACTTAACTTCTCGAAAATCGAGGGTAGAAATGGTATTTCTATATTCTCTGAGAGATCGTCTTCCTGTTCTGTTGTGCTAGGTGGGAAATGCGAATAGAAAGAATAAAATTCACATTATATTCATAGAAGGAAGTGTTCGGTTTGCCAAAGTTCTTTAGCGAAGAGAACGATAAAGAGCTTATTTTGTATTTTAACATATGTAACGTAATAAGCGTTGAATAGACCTTTTGGTTCTCTAATACGATTATAATTGCCCCTTAATAGAATGAAGTAAAAAGAGAAAAGCGTAGTATGAGGTAGACAGTGACAGCGCGAGAGACGCAGTGTGATAAACACGTCGTCAAAGAGTACGCTGTTCGCATCGTACGTACACGTACATCGTATACCGCATATTATACACGAGAAATTACTTATCCCCCTATATATGCGGTAAGTATTATGCTTACGTATAGTATGTATGCTATACACAAAACACACTCATGAGACAAATATGACAAAGCAGACGCAATCGTACAAACATGGCACAGTATTACAAGACCCTCAGTTACACTTGTGTATTATTTCGAAAAAACCAGCTTCTCAACTTGATTTGATAGCTGTGGGCCAAAGGGCCAATCACGCTAAACTCGTAATACACAATTACATCGCACATCCTTTCGGTTTCCTATTAGCTCGTATGAAAAAATTCAAAGTTTAATTTTGACGCGTCAACAATGGTCATTCGAATTTTATCGTTTTACACGGGTTTAAATTTATGCTCCGAAGGGAGAGGAGAACGGTTTATGAATGACCTTTGTGTACGCGGCGGCTCGGCTGTATCTACGAGTGTACGTATTTATAGGATATAGAGAAAAGAAAGGGTAGGCCCTACCGAAACGTGGTGCGTTACACCTGGTAAATTACCTCCTGCCGAACGCGACGGGGTGTTTTTCTTTTTGTACTCGCCAGTATCGCGCGCCGCGGTGATTCTCGATTGTTCTGTTGAATGGCACGTCGGAGGCTAAAGCATTACTTGAAAAGGAATTCCTGTCTACCTGGTGTAAACGAAGTAGCGAAAGTGTGGTATCTTAATTATAATCTATAAATTCCAATAATTAAAATTAATCGATGTCGATGATTGGGTTGAAATTCGACCGAGTTTAGAAGTAGGTATACAAGAAATATGTGTGCGAGGTGAAGATGAATACAGGTTTTGGCTGGCTTTTTAGTTAATTGATCGTTGACATTGGTATTCGTACTCTCTAAATTTGAATATGTCAAAAAAAAAGCAAAATCTGCTGATGAAATAGTTAGAATTGAGTCAATGCCAATTTGTGGAATTTCACAACCAACCAGAGAAAATTTACTGATTCAAAATCACTTAATTTCCATTATCTAGGAAGTAAGAATTCACTGATTGAATTAGTAGATTTTTCACTGATTTTGTAATAATAAGTACTCTCTAAATCAAAATCAGCGAAAATTTCACTGAAAACAGCCAGAATTGTACCACAGGAAAATCAATGAAAGTCAGTTAATTTCACTGATTCATGAATCAAATTCATCGATTCTTCTGTCAACTTCACTGTAAAAACCAGTGAATTTCTCTGAAAACCAGTGAAATTCACTGAAATTTCTGTGATTATTTTTCACTGGTTTGCCTGTAGTGCAATTCTGACCGTTTCTCAGTAAATTTCACTGATTCAAATTGAGAGAGTAGGTAATGAAAAAGAGTTGATTTTTTTTTCAAAAATTTTTGTTGTGGCTCGTTTCGTTCAATGGCACAAATATTTTTATATTTTGTTGATCTTAACATTACTCATTTCAGAATAAAATAAAGAAGCTGATTTTTTTTGGAAATTTTAAAAATTCAGATCGTATCTATTCATCTCACCAACTTGTTGCCGAATCAAAAACAGAAAAAGTTGACATGCTTGTCACAGTGCTCGGTCAAAATTTTTTTGAAATGAATTAAATTTTCGGTTTTATTCCCGATTCTTCGTGTTCGAAAACCCTGAAGCAGTTTTTCAAAACAGTTTTTCAAAAACTTCCAGCATTGGCACGCTAGGTACAGGTGCTTATTTTATTCTATGTCTTTCCTTTCGTAAAACAAATTACATAATAATTCACTCTACAACGTATACCTAAGTACGTTTTTATAAATATATAATTTTCATAAAATACCCGCAATATTTGGCACCTATACCTAGGTGCGATTTTCTTGAAAGCGCAATTGTCGCGAACGTCTGCTGTATGACAAAACGTTAGTATACGTAGGTATTAAATTGCCAACTCGTTGTGCGCATTCTGTAACTTTAAGGTATGTTCGTTAAATTGAATGAGACCATTTTTTGGTACGTTTTTCTCTTTTGTTGAATTATATAGGTAAACAAAGAGCTGCCAGAGCTGGTAAACAATTCGTAATTTACTAACGATTTTTTCCAAATCCGTAAGCTTCATTCTTCGCCAATTGTTCGGAGTGAAATTAATTTTCAAGCCAGTTTCGTTACCTTTCGCTCGAATACTGTGTACAGGTGTAAAAAGCACAAGTGTCAAACTCATAATTGTATGATTAATTTATCGCCTCATTTACTCGCTTTTGTGACTTTTTTTTACTCGCTCAATGTCTGCAAATTCGTACACCTACGTACGTATATGTGATGTATGATAGATACTAATGTTCGAGTCATTTTTAAATTGTTTTTTCATTTCATCCGAATAAAGCAAGTATTTTTTTTTCGAGTCTTCTTCATTCACTATACCGTATGGTCGAAAATTTAATAAATAAAAAAAAAATTACGGTTCCGGAAATAACCATAAAGTGGTATATTTTATAGCACGAGTCGTCGGAAAATACATGATTTTTTTCCATCTTCTTTTTACACCTATTTATGTTTATTTTTTTCTTTACCTTTTGAAAGATGCACGATATCGAAAGTGTGTAGTCAAGTCTACAGGTGTTTGATGTGAACCTGGGCGAGGAACGAGAGTGAAGACATACGCTACTTTTTCGTAGTTTGTTTCATTAGCAGGTACACGTTTATATTTATTACGCTATCTAAAGTTACCTTTTAATTTTCCAATTTTATTGTATCGTTTTTGTCGGACAAGTACATGATTTTTATTGTTTTATATGGGCCGGACTATTGCCTAAATGTTCACGTTTCTGTTGTAATTTTATTAGTTTGTAAGATATGATTTCCTGTTCGGGTATACAAGGGTATAAAATCGGCATGTTGTGAAGGTGAGGGACCGGGGCATCTGAAGTTGGTTGTTTTTTTCGTCAATAATCGTAGTTCTATTGATCTTTAGCCTCGTTTCCTACACGTAACGGAGGTTAGTTGGAAATTTCAGTTTCGGCGCATACGGTGGTATTCTTGATGCATCGCCAACCATCGTTTTTATGGTATTATTTTAAATAGGTACGACTGATTTTGTTATGCGTATAATTGTTTTTTTTTTCTTCTCAACGAGAAATTTCAATGAAAAATTCTTCTTTTACTGGCGAATTTATCAACGGAGCGGTGCGCAGGTAGAATTTGATGGTATAGAGAACTTGTCATTCTACTTTGTGCCTCGCTGACTAAGTAGATGAATGTTAGTAAAACTGACGAATAAGCCGATTTTGACCAAAAAAATAATGATATCGGAGAGGAGATCAAAAACAGAAAAGAATTAGAAGTAGAATAAAATTTCACTAATTTTGAAAAAAAAATTCTGAATAACAGGCTAAATTGAAAAAATGACTAATTTCAAAAAAATGAAAATTTCTAAGAAACTTGAAAAATTTAATAAACGCCGAATTTGATGAAATTCAAAAAATCATTCCTTTTTGAAGAATTGGCTAAATTTAAAAAACAGAGATTTTGAAGAATTTTCAAGAATAGAGAAATCTTGGCGAAACTGACTGACAAGCCGAATTTAGACTAATAATGCTAACGGTGAGGAGGTCGAGAACAGACAAGAAAGAGAACAAGAACAAAGAAAAAGAGCGAGAACAAGAACGTGAACAAGACCGAAATTTTAAAACAGGGAAAGGACAAAAACCCAGGGATCCGGAATTTCTGAGAATAAACAGAACGGAGCGGGAACCAAAATTTCATCATTCTCACAACTCTAAAAAAAATACTCATTTTCTTAGTTAAAAGTGCGATTATAGTGTGATTTTTTCTAAAATTTTCCACCTCACTTCGCCCGGGCCGAGGCCGTCTTAGTGTATTGTTCTTTTTGTGTTTCTCCAATTTTCAGTCCTGGAAGAGCGACGCCTCGGGATATAAGTATGTTTTCACCGGGAGTGAAATTTAATGAGCATGAAGAATTTTGTGATTTGATGGAAAAAAATTTACCTTTTAAAAATTTTAGATTTGAAGCGAGTGTAATGTACGATGCTTGGTTATGGATATTTTTACTATATATGTTCAAGGCTAAGCCTATCACTACTCCATACTCCATGGGTGTTACGCTCTAAAATATGACGTTTTCAAAAATTAATAATTAGTTAAATTTATGATAGCTAATATCATCTTTTGAAAAAAAAAATTATAAAACCGTTAAATCGATGTGGGAATTTTTTTATTAAAATTATGAAATTTGTTAAATTTATGGATTTCGGTTGTTTCATGAGCTCATAAAACTTCACCTGGGTTGTAAATTTAAAAAATTATCGTTATATTTCAAATTTCAAAATTTTATTTCACTTCGATCGTTAAAAGTAGGGAAATTAAATCAGTAGGTTATAAAATTGATGAAGAAATCTGACAAAACACCTGTACGGTAATTTTATACATTCAGTTTTTTTCTTCATTGTAGTAACCCTTATAAGATTTGAAAAGTGGTGTTGCGAATAAACGTATGCGAAGAACCATCAAATTTTCATAAACTTTGAATGGGTACCCATTGTACGTTAATTTCTATTTTCACGTTCTCAAAAATGAAATTGCAGACCCAATTTGAATAAAAGGCTGCCATTGCGGCTGCCACACTGTAGCGTTAGCGTGTTTGTAAGCACTAGGAATACCTAACGTTAAAATGTGTATTCTTAAATTTAGGTGTTCCATCCCTAAAATTTGAGCCCCC
>JAAOIU010179459.1:0-13513 GCA_018107765.1 Hypogeococcus pungens | reverse complement strand
AAAAAAAAAAAAAAAAAAAATAAAAAAAAAAAAAAAAAAAAAAAAAAAAAAAAAAAAAAAAAAAAAAAAAGTTGACATCAACGCATTTTGCATTTTTTTTTTAAGGAACTAAATTTTGTTTTCCTCAAGAATTTTTAAATTTTGATTTCATACGTTTTAGAAAAATTTTGTTCAAAAAAATTTCAAGCCCTTTATTTTTTGATAATTTCACTTTTTCCCTCATATTTTTATTTATATATTTTTTAAACCACGTTTCTACACTTCAAAGAAAAAAATCCAATTTATTAAAAAAAAAACCACAACCTTACTAATTGAAAAAAATTATCTTGTTTTTTTGTTTACAAAAAATATTTTAAAATTTAGTTTCCCAAGAATTCTTCTAGAACCGAAGGTCGTTTCTGGCTAATTCGAGGTCGCTGAACACGTATCTGTCATCGGTTTTTGTATTTGAAGGAATTTTCGAAAATTTGCCAAATTACCAAGAAATTCTGGATTAAGCGAAATTGAGAAAAACTTGAAATTTTTACTTAGAAACTCTCAGTGTTCTGTTTTCCAGAAAAATTCAGAGTTTTTAATTAATCGACTTTTTACTATATCGTATCTTTCCTCATCACGATTAGATCGGATAATCGAGGATTCACTGAATTTGAGAAAAATTACAGATGACTTGAAAAATTTTCCACACGTTTTGTTAAAATTGGAATTTTTTTAATGAAATTTTTTCGATTAAAAAAATATCCGTTTCAAGACGAAATTTCAAAAAAAGAATGAAATTTAGAAAAAAAAAAATTGTTTTTAAACAGAAGTATTAATTTTTTTAGGAAACAAAATTTTCGAAGAAATAAAAACTACCCTTCCGGAAAGAACTAGATATACACATGTTTTTTACTATGGACAAAATTCTCATTCTACCTACTAAAATATACGTATATCGAAACTACTCCTACCATTTTCCTAACCACATTAATCCAATCACTGGTGAAAGACCTTCGATAAAATTCCTATAAACGAAATCGAAAAAAGTATACATTTCCTGCAGTGCGGCGCGTATTTATTCATCCCTTCAACAGCCACAGATTAAGTTTCCATTTCAACAGTTGATCATACCGCTAATAACGCAGACTTAAAGGATATTAACCTAGTCGTCGAGGTGGTAAAAGTAACGTCGACCGTGACGTACTATACGCATAGGACTAGGGAAACCAGAGCGTAACCCCTGCTTGGCGTAATGATTGAAATGAAGGGGTTAACTCTCACGCCTTCCCAACAGATGGAACTTCTATACACAAATAAATTAAACAGAGCCACGATACGGGACTTAGGCTAGCCAAAGTCCACATCGGCGCGAGCTTTATACCCGTCATATCCTACGGATTTAGACATTTAATTAAACATCTAATACCGGCTGAAGCTGTAGGTATAGGCCTAACTTACTCTCGAGCGAACCAATATTCGCAAACTGTTCTGTACGTATTTACTCGAACCATTTTATCAGATACTCTTGTATATAAGTAGGTATAGGTTCACGATGTGAGAAAATTTTCGCCAAAATCGAATTGATAATGAACGATTCGCTTACAAAAAAATAAACCTCCTTCGCTGCACGCGATAACCTATAAAACTCTCATCCCAGTCGTAAACAAGTAATCCCCGCAATCGTAACATTATACATCGAATTCGTTTAGCTTTAAACTAAATCCTCTAGACACACTCGAGATCGATCTTATCAGACGCTAGTACTATGATAACGACATCGTTACATCAGCGCCAATATCTTTTTACCGTAGAAATGGATTTTGCCGCTGAAAAAAACCACACGTCATAAGGCCTTTAATGCACTACTACATAAAACGCGCGCACCGGCACCGGTACCGACATAATCGCCGCACGGGAGAAAAAAAAATGAATAAATCCTATCCTCGCCAGCCACCAATGTGGCATTCGTATAGAACGCAATTTTCTCTAGCACTTGAAAAATAAATAATATCAGTCGAATACGCCGACTCGTTCGCTCGTTTATTTGTACAAGGAAAAATAAACAAACGCCCGAATAAAAATTGTACTCGCGAAATATGATTACCACGAGTGAAAAAAAATCGCAAAATTTACCATCTTGTAGCAAAAAATATTTACACCATAGATCAAACAATACGTGAAATTTACTACGACCGGTTTAATACAATACCCTTTCAAAAGACACTTTGTGAATAGTCTAATTGCAATGGACGATCGTCAGTATCGTAAATTTAACCCGAAGTATTATAATTTTTTTATTCACATTCACGTGCGGTGGTTGTGATCAATGAAAATGCACAGTAAATCCGGTTATTTGTACAACTTATATGAATTCCATTATTACTGCAGGTAGTGCAGGTACCTATTGTCAATTAAATAAGTACTCTTGTGTTGTCGTTTTACCTTGGCTAACTTCATCTGAGAGTGTTTGATGCATACGAAATTGAATAAATACGCATCAGCGAATAATTAGGCGAGCATAAAATTTTCTTTTTTTCATTTCGAATCGGATAAATTAAAATCAGTCGATTTTTGAAAATTTGTCTATTATTAAAATTTTTTTAAATTTGTCTATTTTTCAGAATTATTAAATTTGTCAATTTTTTAAAAATTGCAAACTTTTCAAAATTTGTCAATTTTTTAAAATTTGTTAATTTTTCAAAATTTTTCAATTTTTCAAAATTCGTCAATATTTAAAATTTGTTGATTTTTTGAACGTTAAAATTAGTCAGTTTTAAAGTTGTTCAATTTTTAGAAAATTGCCAATTTTTCAAAATTCGTCAATTTGTCAAAATTTGCCGATTTTTTGAACGTTAAAATTAGCCAGTTTATTAATTTTTTTAAAGTGGGTCAATTTTTGAAAATTTGTCAATTTTTTAGAATTTGTTAATTTTGAAAAATTCGTCAAAGTTTAAAATTTGCCGTTTTTTTTAAACGTTAAAATTAGTCAGTTTATCAATTTTTTTTAAAGATGGCCAGTTTTTAAAAAAATTGTCAAATTTGTCAATTTTTAAAAATTGATCAACTTTTCTAAATTTGTTATGAATTCCTTGAATTGAAAATTTCCCAGTTTTCGAAAGCAAAAAAATATTTTCTTTTCATGGGGCTAAATTACCAAATAATATACTCTTCATTGCATACGTATACACAGTGGAAGTCGCCAACGACCGAGGGAATCGTTAACCTAGCTATTCATTGAAAAAACTCCAGCTCATATAAGAACAAAAGCACTGGTGATGGCGTTGGCTAATTGAAAAATTAAATCCGTTGAACAAACTACGGACATGACGGACGTTCGTAAAACCACCTCGAGGACCACGCCTCACAAACGCAAACAAATTAACTGGCCCAAGGTGGGTGGAAGGGGAACCCCATTAAATCATCCACGCGACCCATATCCGCAGTGAAATATGTATACGCGAACGAATTGAGGCGAATTCTGCACCGAAATCTCGCACCACATAAATATCGTCGCAGTTGCGCTAATTTCTGTAAAGACGAACTAAATTTCGATTTCAGCGCGATAATGTTGGGACATTTGAGAATTTATGGCCGGAACACGTTGCGAATGCTTATCGCATGGAAAAGGCGCATCCATTCATCAATGGAAGATGTCGTGGGTCAAGTCTTTCACGAACCTTCACGTTTTCGCTAGTCGGTTACAGTCTGAGAGAGAAGTCGGTCTGTTGTCGACAATTAATACGCAAGGTGAGCGTTCGCCAGTGACTGTTTTTTTTTCGCCCCGTCTTCGGTCTGGTCAGTATCTAGGTAGGTATACGACGCGCGTAGTGTACAAGGTACTCGGCGTGTATAGACATACGTTGGTACGTATAGGTAAGCCGGAATGGGAAAACGAAACGGTGAATGCGCTGCCGCCAGGTCCACGTTCGCGTACGCGCGGGCGCGAATGGCTAAAAATTATAGTACATGTTTCTCGTTCACGATGCCCGAACCTATAAACCACCACCGGAGCTGCTGATCACGAATCGTCAGTTACACGTGCCCTGAATTTTACTGGTTCAAAACCGAAAATGCATCTTCATCGTTTAGTTGGCGGGATAAATAGTCTTCCAGACTGCCTTGCCGACGGCACGTTCTTTCGACCAACGTAGCTCTCTCACTCTTTCTCCGTGTTACACAGTCAAACTACGTGACTTAACTGGATATGACGTCATTGCAACCCTCACGGTCACGGTTAATATGCAAACGTTATATTTTCTTTTTTCATTATTTAGGGCATCGTATTCGTCGCACTTTCGTCGCCGAGAACTTTTTCCTACCCAGTGTGGTCAACTTTTTTGCGAATCTGTCTTATCTTCGGACGATCAGAAAAGATGTCGAGTGAGCGTGCTCGGCGAACGAAGACTTACCAAGGCGACTGTGGCATTCGTGTGAGAAGACTTATATCGTCGATAATTTCCACCAATATGGGTAAAATCTGCGCGAGTATCTCTAATCTTTATCGTATTTCTGCCGAGCAGCACGATGCAATTATCCTCGATGGAATTCAATTACACCTGTACCAAGACAACGAGTTCTCTCGCTATCGATTACAATATCTTTTTTCTAGCACTCTTCTAAATCGCTTCGGGTAATCGCGTTTGGTCTTTTCATTTACACCGTAAATTGGACACTATTTTAATTTCTCAGCCGTATTGTTACTTTGCTCGTTTTCCAACAGGGTGTCCTGTAAAATTTCAGTCGTTTTAAATTTTTCGTAAGAGCATGCCCAAACAGTAGGTACACAATTTCGAAGGCATCAAAATTATACGAAATTTTTTGACACGAAATTTAAAAAGTATTTTTTTTTGTTTATTTTTATTATTTTTTGAAACGAAAATGAAAATTTATCAAAGGAAAAATTATCGACAATAAATAATTTAAAAAAAAAAAGAACTTTCGTAATTTAAAAAAAAAAATCAATAAACATATTTTGAAACAATTAACAATATTTTTTGCGGAAAAAAAAAACTATCCGCGAATTGCAGGACACCCTATATACTTCGCGCATGCAAATTTCCAAAGACCTACAGGCAACAACCACACCGACGCTGGCCGTTGTTCGGATCTTTAATGACCAAGCGATGACACCGCATGCGGTACCGTACCAACTCGCTACTTACACACAAATTGAAATCATGCGCTTTTACTCGACGCTCTTCCATGCGCGACGGTGTTAACTCATCACAAAAATGCCAGCAAACGCAGCATAACGAACGAGCACACGTAAGGTGAAGAAAATAAATGATTTTTAAAGTCGTCGAAATAGCCTTCGTCCTACATTGTAGCCGTTTCCGGATTATATGTCTATCTTGTTAATAGAATTGAAAATACGTATACAGTATAAATACACACTTACACATACGATACGTACGGTACTCGGTTATAAAAAAATACATAAGTTCAACTGGAAACGTTCAATTGTGAGACTGTTCGCTTTGCGAATTGTTACATTGGCCTAATCAACGTCTTCCTTGTTAGTTGCTTTATTCATCTCATCTTAAATACGAGCATTTAAAGTCCATCTTCACGACTAAATATTTCGAACGATTACAATAGGTACTCGGGTAGATATTTTTATTCCGCAATCTGACCGAGTGTTTTGAACTTATATAGGCTACAACAAATGCGCCGACGACCGATACTTAGAGCTAGCATACAGGATGGACGGCCGCGGCGCGCGGTTATAATCAAATTTTTGCCAATAAATTGTAAACAGTGAGGAGACACGTTTCCAGACAAGGTCATCGGCAATAGTGCAAAAAACCTTCGGGGTAGAAGTAACGTAATTACCGGCATCTACGAGTATCTATACTCGCGCAAGATACAAATAAATAATGCCGCGTGTTTTTTACATATAAGTGGGTATATCTACGTATGTACGTATGCGTTATATACGACGATTTAATTGCAAAAAAATACATCTTTTTGTAACACTTACCGAGCGTTTACTGACGTCGAATGGCCAACTTCCGAGTCCAACGGTTTTCTGAAGAAAAAAAAAATTATTATTAGTTTGATATTTTACATCATTTATTTACTGAAGTGTAAACGTAGATATCGAATGTCTGAGCAGGAGGAATAAAGAGTTTTCTTTCAAAGCAATTAGAAACTACAAAAAATTAACTTGATGAAACATTTTTTAAAATGATTCAAAACCTTTCAGGGAGTTTCCTCCTTCACTTCTTTTTAATAATTCTCTACATGAACTTATGGTTGCATGGTAAAAAATTCATTTCATAATAAGCATTTGTTTATAACTGCAGATTACTTTAGTATCTATAACCATTCAAATTTTTTCTTGTAAACTTGGTTCACAAAAATTTTGAAATTATCTAAATTGCTCAACTTTTATGAATGTGAAAATGAGTGGGCAAATTTTTTAAAATCGTAAAAATCGTCAAATTTTCCCAATTTTTTATGCTTATTATTATAACGGTGACAATTTGAAAAATTTAAAAATTGTTGATCAAAATTCATACGTACTTAAATTGAAGAAAATGTACGTTAGCTTTTTGAATAAAAGAAAATAATAAAAAATCAAAATTAATTTTCGAAACCAATTTTTGTTTTTGAAAAAGAATTTTGAGTAAAAAATTAAGAAAATAATTTAGAATTTTGTCAATTTTCAATCACTTCACTAAAGCACTTTATGCGTCAGAAATCTAACAGTCTGACCGGTTACAAACCAAAATTAAGTTTTTTTTAATGATACTTTTTTTTTGTAAATGTTGAATTGTTGAATTTCAAAAAATTATACTTAATTTAAAAAAAAAAATTGAAAAATGAGATTTAAAAAAATACAAATGAAAAAAGAAACGATTTTAGAAGAAAAAGTAGATTTTGAAAAATAATTTATTGAAAATTTATTAATTAAGTAAAAAGTTCAATTTTTTT
The DNA here is from genome assembly GCA_018107765.1 of Hypogeococcus pungens. Lineage (NCBI taxonomy): Eukaryota > Metazoa > Arthropoda > Insecta > Hemiptera > Pseudococcidae > Hypogeococcus > Hypogeococcus pungens. Next base: position 6,601 of record JAAOIU010179459.1, on the reverse strand, counting down.
GGGAAAAAAGCGGTTTATGAAAAATGATTTTTCTAATTCTGACTTCCTTTTTTTTTCATTTCATCAAACTTCTGAAAGCTTGATGATTATCGAAAAGTAATATTGGTTATTTGATCGATTTTTCATAACAAGACAAGAGCACACGACTTCAGTAGGCATAACCGTAAAATACGGTAGTCGCAGTACGATGCATCGTCGAAGACGAGAATGAAGCGAAAAATTACATCAGTCTCGTTGAACTACCCATATGCGGTGAAAATTAGGCGAACCTCATTAATAAGCGCTTTTTCTTCAAAGAATCGCAACGTAGGTACAGTGTACCAGTCACCTCTTTAGATATAGAAAGATGAAAAAAAAGACACTCAGAAAAAAATACCTACACCATAAAGCACAGTACACGAACAAACCAACACGCATCTCGGTACCTACAAATTCTTATACGATCCGTATAGGTAATTCTATTGGTATGTAAATTACACATAAAGTAGAAAATATTGAAATGAGAAGTTGGAAATTCAAATACACATACGTACAGCGAGCATATTGAAAGGGCCTCGCTTGGTGTACGCGAAATGATACATGAACGCACTGAAATTGGATATTGTCGTTATGACAGAGTCATTAGTCAGCAGCGTAGCAGTCTCCGAGCTGGTGTTTCTCGCGCGCCTTTTCTTCAATGGTTAACGTAGGTAGGTAAATGTAACGCACAAATCGCTACTTTTACATGTTAAATGCCACTGTCGACACGATCGCCTATATACCGCAACACCGATTCGTATCGCTTTATACGAAGAAGAAAAAAAGGATGCCGGCTGTTTTGCATGTCAAATATGATTTTCGTTTTGGTGTCGATGTCGGCGAGCGGTGCTCTCCGCGCGGTCACCGCGCAGCGTGATGAGTAGGTAATGTAGCTTAATAACGCGTGTGTATTAAGTGTATTTCAAAGGTAATAGGTGTAACAAGTTACAAGCAATGTATTTGACGTGGTCATTAATCAACCGGATTGTCTCGCCGGTATAATATAGGACAGATTTAGTTTTATACTGGGTATCGTGCGGTTCATCGGATGCAGAAGTATATATGGCATTTACTTTACCAGTAGTGAGCGTAAGTCTGCAAGTAGATATATTCCTCGCCTCCTCTAGGTATGAAGATGTATTACAAATACCTCTATAGTAAGTATGCTCGATGAGTACATGCGATATGTTGATTAAAGTATCAAAAAAGGTGTACGATTCGAAACAATATTAATAAGAATGAGAAAAACCCTCCCTTTTGGGCTGCTTTACTAATAGCAAACCTGTCGTAGATCATTAGAAAACAGGTTACATTAATAACATCCGTTAAAGTACCTATTTAATAACCAGTTATACTTATCTCGAATTACAAAATGTTATCTACAAAAGCCCGTACCGTATCAGCTTCCGAGATCGATAATCGCCGCCGTAAAAGAGAGGAGGAGACAGAGCAAAAAAAAAAAGAGTAGTAATAATTAACGAATACTCATTACGTAAAGAAAAATAAATCAGTTTAACGGGTAATATGACGAGAGCGAGAGAGAGGGACGTACGTTTACGTTATAAATCTAGTTAAAAACAAATTAAAAGTAATGCGTTATGAAATCTAAACGTACGCGGCAGCACAATCTACGAATATTTTTCTTTGACAGCCGATTTATCGAGATAAATTTCGAATTTTGTATTCGTGGTATATGGTAGTTGCCTAGTGCCTATACCTGTAGGTACGTACGTATACCATAGTGAGCCTTATTAGTTGCGTCTCGCGGAAAATCATATTAGGTAGGTACTATACGCGCTCTATTCGTTTAGTCGCAGATACATAAGTACATATTAACCATTCACCGAGCGTACGTCCATTTCGCACCCTTGACAGGTGAACTAAATCGATTATCGTCACGATGTGTTGTGTAAATTGGCGAAAAATAGCTCGCTTAGTGACAACTCGTCCAGCTAAAAAATTCGTCACTTCACGAGGTGCCTACGCAGACGTACCAATAGATAAATTTGGAAAAGCGTTTGTCATATACTCCCATTCGCATTCGCATTGCAGTACGATATTTTACGCCCGCATCCCCTCCGATCCATTCAGTCACCTCGTATACTTCCATATAAACCGGCTGAAATGTTATATTAAAAAAAAAACTTGGATATGTTTGGATTTCTTTGAAGAACATACAAGTTTTTCTACTCCATTGTTGAGCAAGATTCTCGAATGGCATATGCCAATAATTACCTCATGCAAAAAAAAAATCCAAAAAGAAGATCGTGTTTACTAGTTCAACATACTTAGAGTAATGCAGAAATAAAAAGAAGTCATCATTAACGACATTCGTCGTAAATCATCCATCTTCGTGAATTTGCAGGAATTCTTATCATGTTTCGCGATGCTATTCTCGTTCGATATGCTTGGTGTTTTAGTTTGATGACCTTTGAAGGTGCGAGAAGTACGATCGATGTTAAAGAGTGACTTAAGTCAAGACCGAAATACCTAAGTACATCTAAAGAGAAGGTATAATAGAAAATATCAAGGTGCCCTAAATTTCAAAAGTCAAAATAAATTTCTTGAATTTTGGAAAATTTTGGAAATTTGAATTTGCCAGCGAAAACATCAACGCATTCAGCCCGTTTTTTGCGTCTGGCTAATAACATATTAACCAAACCTTTTTTGCCTACGTTCTCATGAGCTGTACTGCACTATACTATCCTGTACTATATTTATTTTTTGAATTGTGCCGTGTACAGGAACTTAGCCTATAGGCACTCCTGAACTCTACTATACCGGAAAAAATAGTCCTACTGGTATCTCAAAATGTTATACTTACAAAAAAAAATAACTTAGGTATAAAGCTGCAACTAATCAAAAAAAAAATAAAAAACAAAAAAGTCGAAAATTTTATAATTTTTTTTTTTTTGTTTGTTAAAAATGAAACTTTTTGAAGATNGGAAAAAATAGTCCAACTTAATTTTTTTTTTTTTGTTTGTTAAAAATGAAACTTTTTGAAGATGGAGTTCCTAGCCACAATTTAGAGGAGTTTTTTTTGAAGAGTTTTGGGGATGACGTGATTTTTAGGAACAGCTAGAGTCGAAAGACCACCGCCTTGAATGCGCTAATGCACGTCAGTGTAAAAAACAGAATACTGAAGTTTTGTCGTGCTCGGTTTTTGGACTCTCAAAATTGACTGAAACAGAATTCAGGCCGTTCGGAAGTTATCAGTCGATTTTTGAAACTATCAATTTTTAAAAAATAATAATTTTGGAAAAATTGTACCTACAGAGCTCTAAAACGTTTCAATTCGTCACCGATCAATTCAACAGGCAGGGAAGAAATTTTCATTTGATCCTTTCGAATTGATACAAGGTGAAATTTTGCAAATTCGTGTCCGAATTCAAAAAGTGGATCTCCATTCTGTGCGGAAAATTTTTCGCGAGTTGAAACCAAGAACATTCACATAAAAGTTAGTATCAGAAAACGTCCCATTTCAAATGCTGAATCTGCTGAATCTTTTATTCAAATTTCGATAGTTTTTTGAAAATGAGATTCGATTCAATGTTGGGCAAGATTTAAATCCTTTTGTATTTAAAATCCGAAAAATCTCAGAATCCGGATTTTGGAGTGAAATTCACCCTTTAGGCGGATTTTAGATTTGAAGTACATTTTTTAAAAAATTCTTTACTTTAAAATCCAAAAATTTTCTAGTAACCTACCTAACTAAAAATATGCAAAAATTTCCATTTTCTCGAAAATTTCGCCCTCGCCAATGCGATTGGGTTCAACCACCCCTCCCTCTCCCCTCCATAAAATAATTTCAAATTACTCTACAGCAGTAAACTTCGTACTAAGAACGTTTAAAAGTTCAATTCAATTTTTTTTATTCCACCTTTATACCAATATTTTGGATTTTGAATCCACTTTTTGATATAATTTTTATTGTTTTCACGACCTAAATTTGAATTGCTAAAAAAGTCGCTAAAATTGAAAAACGATTTTCCCAATTTTTGAATTTTCCTCACTGTCAAGAATTGTACTAAGGAAATTTTCTATTGGATCAAAATTACCTCACTAAAAAGTGAATGAAGCGAGCCCACGGCAAAAAATAGGCACGAAAAAATCCACCAAGAATAAAAACTAGCTGGTATAAGAATGAAAGAGCCGAACCAGAATGTTAGATGGATAGATGATGTTAATAAGAATGTCCTGAAAGGTTACACGCAGACAGACACGATAAATTCTTATTGAATTTCCATCAAAATAGATGCCGCTTCTAACGACCACCACTGCACATTGAACGTTATACCGACTGGGTAACCTGTAAGAGGCGCAAAGTCGGCTCTTTCGTTTTCATTCAATATAAAATTTCCATATCACCTGTAACGAGACAGAAAAAAAAAAATCACGACTCGCGCGCGTTAAAATTTTTTCCGCCAGTATTAATTGAACGCAGCAGCTGGTCGTTATGTACCTCACGTAACTGTGAATTTTCTGTAGGTACGTATCTGCGAAAAGGAAATTTTCACCAAATTTATAAAAGACATCGGCGGGGTACCGGTGTTCGACTTCAATCCGCGTACTAACACATAGTACAGTCAAGCGAAAAAAAAAAGGAAGGTACATTGTGGTGCGTGCTAGTCGGTGATTTACTGCGTTTGTAATTGCGTTCACGTTCTTGTTGACATCTGTTCCCATTATTACGTGACTTGTCCTCATCTCGCCACTGACTCTTGCGTTAAACTTCTATGCGAGTCGCTTTATTTACATTTACTTATTTACCAGACATGTTTTTAAGTACAAAATCTAGCTCCCTTCACAACATGCTAAACTTCTCTCGCTTCCATTCGACTGCAGCTAGCTTAGTGCCGTAATGTGTTATTAATTGGTTTCGCAAATTTTCACAGCAACCTTAGCCTTATACCTACTAAGTAGGTATACATGGACGTTACACCGAGATGATGTCTCACCACCTGAGCCGTTCTCGCGTATTTGTGTTTTTCGTTTTTCTTTTTTTACAAATTAGAGCTCGCTATTGTACTTGAAACTTTGACTGTGTATACCTTAAGATGACATGCATTTACATTTTGTTTACGGTCTTGTTTCAAAGAATGGTACGAAATTAAAAAAATAACCCGGACTACGCAACTAGAAAATTCTTCGACTTAAAACAAACGCTATAATTATCGCAATTTATGGATCTTGTACGTAAATAGACCTACTTATAGCGACGTTTAATATGTATACGTACAAAAGTTTATACTTATTATACCTACTTATACGAATATCATACTGTTCCGTTTTATGAAACAATACCACGTGAACAAGACTTTCTAAAAAATTTGTAATTCAATAAGAATTAAAACTTGTCATAGTTTGTGTGACGAATGACGCGGAAAATTATTTACTTCTTTCTGACAAGGGAACCGTTTCACGTTATATGTACTTACAGATTACAGCTACTTGAAGATGTGACGAAGAAGAATCAAGCAGGCGAAAAAAAATACTGCAATCATGAAGTAAGAATGTCGGTAGGTATTTAAAATTTTCAATTTTTTGGTAATTTCTGAAAATATTATGATTTTTTCTAGGGAAATGAAAAAAAAAATCATACAGAAAAAATATCCAGAAGGGGTAATTTTTGCAACTACTGACTCTCTCAATTTGAATCAGTGAAATTCACTGAGAAGCAGTCAGAATTGCACCACAGACAAATCAGTGAAAAATAATCACAGAAATTTCAGCGAAGTATTTTTTTTAATGTCTCACCTTCAATCAACTGCCCAGCCAATCTTCTCCTAATTATATTACAAAAATTTGGCGCATTTTTTTCAAGATTTGGAAATTTTTTAAATTCGCAAATTTTTAAAAATTCTCAATTTTCCAAACTTAAGATTTTTTCAACGCTTATTAGATACCTAAATTTAACAAACCTGTTCGTTGTTCACAATTTGGCCATCTTTTCAAGATTCGAATAATTTTTTTTTTTTTGGATAAAAGGCTCTCGAGAAGAGAAGAAACAGTGAGAAAATTATTTTTTTCAAAGAATTTCAAGNGTTCTAAACGAGTTTTTCCTTCAAAAAAAAAACAAAAAAAAAACGAAGAACATATTCTGGTCTAATATTTTTACACGATTACTCATCGTCAATCGAAACAGGTGTGTCTATAAGAAACAGTCCAAGCTCCTGCATTGGAAGCGCCATTCAGCAGCCAATACTGGCGCCTGGAACAATCAGTAAAAATTGAACTGACCGCAACGCATCGTCCATCGGATGCAGCGTTAATTATAATAATCGCGGTTTAGAAATAATATCGCGAACACATACCCAACTAAACGTGCAGCAGTTACAAGCTCTCGCCAGTACATCGTTGGTTCTCCTTTTTTTCCTTCGTTCGAGCAGCAGATTAAGAGCATTTAAGACGAATTAAAAAACCCGGCTCGGCTGTCTGACGTATTTAATTCACAACTATTGGTCAGAAATTGACCATAAAAACCGTTTAACGCCAAGGTAATAATTAAACTTGTCGCCACTGAATACATCTTGTGCGCGAATGCTTTTAACTTGCATGTTTTGTTAAGTAATTAGCATGAAAT